>CAKAKR010066676.1:0-10583 GCA_916700685.1 Adelosebastes latens
AGTAGCAGCAGTAGTAGTAGTAGCAGTAGTAGTAGTAGCAGTAGTAGTAGTAGTAGTAGTAGTAGTAGTAGAAGTAGTAGTAGCAGCAGTAGTACCAGTAGAAGTAGTAATAGTAGTAGTAGTAGTAGTAGAAATGTATGTAGAAATAGTAGTTGTAGTGGTAGCATCACTACTCATACAGCAGTAGTAGTAGTAGTAGTAGCATCAGTAGTACCAGTAGAAGTAGTAGTAGTAGTACCAGTAGTAGTAGTAGTAGTACTACACACTACTGTATGTGTAGTGATAGCATCACTACACATACAGTAGTAGTAATGGCAATAGTAGTAGAAGTATAATTGGATGTAGAAATAGTAGTTGTAGTGGTAGCCTTACTACACATACAGTTGTAGTAGGAGTAGCAGCAGTAGTAGTAGTAGCAGTAGTAATAGTATTAGTAGCAAAAGCAGCAGTAGTAGTAGCAATAGTAGTAGTAGTAGTAGTAGTAGTAGAATTGGATGTAGATTTAGTAACTGTAGTGGTAGCCTTACTACACTTACAGTAGTAGTAGTAGTAGTAGCAGTAGCAGTAGTAGTATAGTAGCAGTAGCAGTAGTAATAGTACATGTTGCAGTATGTGGGTCAGGGGCAGTGAAGGGGAGTTGGAGGGTAATGAAGCCCCATCAGAAGGTTCTGAGTTATCCCAAAACTATTAAAGTAGCTCACTCTTGATGATTCTGATGAATGCAGCAAATAATATTCAGTCATCACGTTTTTGTTGTATATTCAAAGGTAAATACAGTTGTGTACTGTATGTATAGCTATAACAAATGTACTGTACACAGTAGTGTTCATGTTACTTTAACAAAGTTATCCGTTGGTCTCTGTCACAGCACCACTTCACTTCCTCTAGTGCTGTGGTAACACAGAAAGAAGAACTATGAACTTCATCATTTTTGATTAGTTCAGAGGAATGATGAACACATTTTCTGCATGTGTGTGTGTGTGCGTGCATGTGAAACTGACACCTTGTCAGTGACTAGCTGTGTCCTTTACCAGCCATCTCTAGCCACATCTAAGTGTTGTTCATTTCCTCTTACCTCTCACGATAACTCTGCACATCCTCATTCTCCGACACGTCTCTATAATATTACTACATTATGAGGAGAAATTAGCCTGAAAACGGTCACAAATGTGTATTACATGATCTACAAATGGAAAAATAAGATTTACAAATGCACACAACGATTTGTGTGTAATTTTGGGTACTCACAAAAGCATCTTCCAATCACTTTGAACACATGTTAAACAGTTTAACAAATGCACACATCACAACCTGAATAAATATGAATATTTTACACACAAGTACTGGTGGAAAAATGGGATATCTGTGCTTTTGGTGAAATCGTGTGTAATTTCAAAGTGGGAAAGACGGGTTTTTTTCTAAATAGACAGAATAGTTTGTCACCCCTAGATTAGAACATTACCAACTATATACTCAATACAGTATGTGGTTTAAATAAGCCACTGCTAGGTGGTGGATGTGTTCTTCTGCAGACAGGAAAGAACGTCATCGTGGTACGTGGTACGGTGGCTCATCCTCTGAAGAGAGTATAAGCTAAACCACCTGTTTACAAAACGTGTCTGCTTGGCAATATGAATATAGCTATAAGCTCAGTATTTCAGATAACGTTGTCTACGTCTGTTAGTTTGGTGCACTGTTCATCTTACCATCCTCTGATAACAGTGAGCTAACGTTAATACTACTACTGGTAGATGTCACTTTAAATCTGGTCTTTTTTATTTACCTTTTATCCTTACGTCCCACGCTATTTTATTTCACTATTCCGTGTCTTTTGATTTAACTTTAAGACCGTACTCTGATGAATAGATGTAAGCTCACAATCTATCCACAGAAATTAAGTTTACTGATAATTGTTCTCTTATAGAATACAGACTCAATAGTGGTCAATACTGGTCATTTACCTGAAGCAAAACAAACAAATAAAACCTCTCATCACTGTCAGACCATCGATAAAGCTCATTTGTAATTGTGCAAATATGTTAAATTAAGTTTAATCAATCAGCATTTGCAAAGACTAACAGTGACTGTCATTGTAATTATCAACTGAATTTATTGAAAAGACGGCTTCCTTTCGGTAAATACGGTGCTTCCCTCTTTGGTTATCTATCCAACGTCGACTTAGCTCACTGTGTCCGGTGGGAAAACTTGAGTCAGTGGACAAAGAGCTTGAAATTAGGCGTCACTTGAAAGGCCAGTTTTTTTTATCTAGCACAAAGAAAAGTGAAGCTACCTTTTTACCATTTCATTTCCATACTGCAGCACACAGGCTGGCGTTTTGCATACAGTTAGAGTGCAGCTCGGGAGGGCAACAACACACAGTACAGTCAACAGTCGCAGCAGGAATTTTTAGGAAATGCTAACACTACCTATCATCCCATAGGTGTCCAATATATGAATAATGTGATTATGTGGGAAAACTCAAATGCAGTGAGCTGCAAAGGAGACGTCCCCAGTGAGCTCTGAGCAGCACTTTAAAGGATTCTATGAGGGGAAAGTTTTGAAAATCACCATATATGATCCTAACAAATAACGCCTTTTTAGCCATATTTTGGTGACCGTACAAGCTTACGTTGTTGTGCGTGCTAGAGCCTGGAGGGAATTTCCTTAAATTTCACTGTGACCTCACAAAACACGTTTTTGGCCATAACTAAAGAATTCATATGCCAATTATGACAATTCCACACAAATGTCTAACAGGATAAAATGATGAAGTGATGACATTTTGGACAGACATGGAGGTAAACTGCAACCTAATTGTTTAGCGGAGGAATACAACTTTGAGACCCAGATCTGGTTTTATGCTACCCAGATCTGGTCTGATTCACCCCAGAGGCCTGTACTACGAAGCGAGTTCAACATACCCAGGGTATCTTCTCGTTATCTGGTTTAACTAACCCTAACAACCGTCATCACGCTAAGCGATCCTACGACGGCACGTTCATATAAAAGGGGCGGGGTTTGCAGCATCTGACCAATTGCAAATATGGAGAAGTCTACTTTCAGCAGCATATTTATGTATTATATTATTATTATTTATTTTAGTATTGAGATTGGTACTGATGAAATGTGAGACATGCACTGGCTAAATGTAGCAGAAGGGCAGGGCTGAAGCGTGTTTATACGACCATAACATGCGTACTACATGATCCTCCTGATGTTCTTGGAGTGACCTCTATTGCTATTTGCATGACGGGGATTAGTCTTGAGCTGCGTTTGTATTTGCCATGCAGAGTCCAGTGAAATAAGATGCATGCAGTTCATTTTCCTGTTTAGCATGCACTGATAGTGCAGACAATTAAACAAGGCTGTGCAGTTTAGTTTCAAAATTTGTCGCACACACACACCAGACGCCGATGCTGTTGTGTTTCTTGTCACTCCTCTTTTGCTCCCGTGAAGCCGGCGCGCTAAAAATCACACACCGGGGCGGCCGCCACTGTTTGGGACAGTTTGAAAATGCAAAGCCGGCGTAACAGCGGATCTTCTGTACAGCACTATTGTAGAACCTCTGTGTGAAAGAGGGCTTATATCACCATTTTCTGTTCAGAGTTGAAGGGGCTGCTGCCAGCCTTTCCCAGCATGCACTGGGCGAGTGGCAGGGAACAACACACCAAGATCGAAAGTACCAGCACGTATGTGCAATTATGTAAAGAACACAGTCGACAGATAGCAATTGCTTGACTGTGTGTGAATGGCCTTTGTGTGCATTTTTAGAAACTCTAATCCCACCAAACAATTGCAAAAGAAAGAGCCTAAAAAAAGAGAAAGGGCTGATTTACCTAGCAGTTAAGGCTGTGGCTCCTCTGTACTTGCTCCTGTTACTCAGACCGTGCCCTTTGTCTGGGGCCAGGGCTTGGTCCGGGGAAAACATTTGCATGCCAAGGGCCACTTGAATGCGAAGCTCCCCGGATTCTCACTACCTGACATGCAAAACCAGCGGGGGACCAGTTAAAATGGCGCACGCGCACAGTGAACACAGGTGTGCTCCAGTCAAAACACTGAGCCTCCTGACCTCTCCCCCCCCCCCCACCACACACACACACACGCACACCTTCTCTAGAACTCCAAACCTTCACCACTCTTCCCAGAGTGTTATGGAAATAAGTGCTGTGATTTTGCTGGGATACTGTACCTGCAGCTCGTCGAATGATGAGGGTTGGACGTTAGGATCGTCGGTGAGGTGATATCTAGGTTGATCCGTAAAATCGGGTGTAAGGATCAGAGGTTGAGGGTTAGATAAAAGACAGATCAGTAGAAGAAAAGAGGACTAAGATAGATAGAATTCAAAGGATGCCGAGGTCTTTCCTTGTGAAGAAGAAACGTGGGGCATGTGGAGCATGGCAATGGAAAGAGCCGGAACAGCTCGAGTGGAAAGAACATGATACACTAGGTAAGAATTTGAAGTACAGCAGTAACTCCAATTTGGTTTATCCCTGTTAAGCTTTATCGAGTATTTTTATATGTGTGTTTTGACCTAATTTGACCTTGTTCATTTACTTAAAAAGCAAAGAATTGATTCCTTTTATCCCCTTTTAGTGAATGAAATTTCTATGGAGCAGATATCCTGCTGTACGGACATCCAACAGCCGGCAATTGTGCCTCAGTCAATAGCCACCTTAGAATGTGGGACAGCGACTGGAATGAGAGTGTCGGTACCTTTGGTAGGATCGGTAGGACCGAGGGCCGACACCAGGCCAGACTGGTCCACACTCATGCTACGGCGCTCCCTCTACCATCCCAGTGCACTGGCACTGGTCAGCAGAGCTAAGGTAAGTCAGACTTTTCTTGTCACGTATAGTGTCACTCCCATAATATGACCAAGTTTACTAGCCTTCCAGACGAATGCTCACCCAACTTTTGGCACTTTTTACAGCGTAGTGATAACTGTCATAGCTAGCTTCAGCTCATGACTGCTGGGAATAGGGCAGCTGACGGCCTAGAAAGACAGCTGACTAGAGGAAATGGTGATCCGTGATGATTAGTATATTAGACTGAACTATTTAGAAATAAGAAAAAGAGCACACCCTAAGAGTCAGCAAGACTCACAGGCAGGGCCCACAGCTATATACGGCATTCACAACGAGCAGCGGAAGCACTTCAGTAGAAGCCAGGGTGTCAAAAGTAGAGGAAAGGCAACTGCAGTTTGTATGAGTGTGAAGTCCAGAGACAGGCTAGTAACCAAAGTTCACAGGATATCAGCATCACTGCCTCCAAGGAGGAAGCAGAAGGTTGCACTTAATGGTAGGAGAATGGTGAGAGTATAGGCAGTCAAGGAAATAGAGGAGTGCTGGGCAGAAACACAAAGTATAATGGCCTTGGGCTACCACGAATGGCACGAACAACTGCTAATTCAGACCTGATCAAGTGCTGAAAGGGACAGTTAAAAAAGAAGTTAGAGAAGATGGGAGATTTAATATATGAATTTAGGCGGCAACAGGAGATTGGTAGACTCGTCGGGAGAGCAAAAGGCAACTCCAGAGGCAGTGGAGGAGGGCTACAGATAGCAAGAAAGAGACCAGTAATGTGCTGCAGAATGATCTCAAAGCTAGACTAAGTTAAGGGAAGCAGAAAGCCTTACAAAATAAATGGAAAAAAAGAACAAGCTAGGGAAGCCCCTACTTTGAAAGAGGTGGAAATGGTAAGCAAGCAACGTCTGCATCAGGCCCCGGGACTAATGGTGTGCCCTTTAGGCTGTATACAAATGCTCTGGATGTGTTGTGAGTTTTGTGGAATTGATTTCCGTATGTATTTTTATTTAGTTTACGTACTTATTTTAAGCCCAACCATTTAATTTTTCCTTAACCTCACTAAGTGGTTTTCTTGCCTGAACCGTTTGCTTGCCGTATAAATTAACACGCGAAAAGGCTAAAATGAGTACTCACGACACGTGGAATGTCTATGTAATGTCGTGCTATTTATACGCCTTCCCGTGAGATCGGGTTGGTTATCCATGTTGTCATATTCATCAAGCAGTTATCTTTCTCTTCATCAGCCTCGTCCCCGTACTTCCCCCGGCTCAGGTGACTTTGTGTGCTCGATGTGCCACAAGATATTCCCTCTGCAGCGCATGTTGACTCGACACCTGAAGTGCCACAGCCTGTTGAAGAGACATCCTTGTCGATACTGTGGAAAAGGATTCAACGACACCTTCGACCTCAAGAGGCACATGCGAACACACACAGGTCAGGAATGAACTTTGCTCACAAACGCACGCATGCACGCACCCACGCACGCACGCACTCACGAACACACACAAAATATTTTACTTAAAACAAAGAATCACAATCTAAAAACACTGTTACAAGTGATGATTCAAAATGTCACTTAAAGTGACAATTAATGCGCAACTAAACTATTTATTGCCTCCACACGGGTCTCAACATGGCGATGCGGTCTACAAATTAAATTGTGTATAATGTTAACGTTACGTTACCTTGTACGATTTCATATGACAAATAAATTGATTGATTCATTCCACTTTTTGGGTGAGAAAAGTTCTAGTATTATTTATTTTATTATTTCATCAGTCTATGCTGCAGTGTAACTCAGAGCAGACAATAACAGTGGTGGGAGTTATGCCCTATATGCTCTGAATGCCCACTGCACAATTTCCATTTATTTGTCAGTAGCATGACTTGTGATTGCTCAGTATTTAGACTCACAACTATCTCTCACAACAACATCTACAGCCACACATGTTGATCATTGAATATGCAGATACGGTATAATAGAAAGACACAGAGCATTGTAAGTTAGTAAGTGCTGCAGTATCAGTATCAGAAAAAAGGCTTCTTCCGCCCATCACTACAGGAACAGTCTGTTTGTGCCCAAAAAAGATTCAATGCTTCAAACACAGCGAGCACAGCGACATCTAGTGGCTTGTCAAACTTATCGCAGCCCTTCAAGACCGGGGCCGATACACCACAATACCTCTCTGATTTTAGTGGTTTTAGTTTCATCATGTGTGCAATAAAACAAGCGTGCGTGTTATTATTAATTCGGTAATACTTTTGTTGAGAAGTGCTGCATTTAATGTAGATGTTATTGCGTTACAGTAAAATAATTATTATCCGTCATCCTTCAGATTCATTCACCATCTCTACTATCCTGAATAAAAAAACAGGGCTTGCAGTGTTAGTATACAAACCAACAAAAATTGCCAGCTGAAACCCTGAAATTGAAAGAATATGCTGCTAAGTGTACTATGTTTAATCCATTTTTTTCAGTGTATGGGTTGCACATAAGGTCTTGCAGTGGCCTTTGTCTGAGATCAGTGGTTATGTGCACGTGTCATGTTACTTCAGTACACTTTAAATGGATAGTTTGGGTGTTTTTAAGTGGTGTTGTATGAGGTACTTATCCATAGTCAGTGTATTACCTACAGTAGATGACGGTCGGCACACCCCCAGTTTAGAGAAACAGGCAGGAGTACCGACACAGGAGCAAAGCAATGTGGACGGGGCCGGCAGCAAAATGTATCTTTGCCACCTAAAAAAATCAATATCAGTTTAAGTGTACGTTATATTTAGAATATTTTCACCGCTGTTACGACCAGTGAATAAGGACCCAAAGCGCAGACACAGGAAGTGATGGTTTAAAGATAATCTATTTATTGCTGAGGTGGAAGGTGGAGACGGGGGGGAATGATGTCCTAGAGGTCGGCAGAGGGGAATGATGAGGTATGGAGGAACACTGGAGTGTGGCTGCCTTGAGGGAAGTAGAGGCGAGAAGGATGGCTGATGACTGAGGCAGGCAAGGCAGGCATAATATGATGAGGACACAGGGAAAAAATGGTGAATGACTGAGCACAAAAACAAGCACAATTCTGACAAGAATAAACTAGAGACTGGCGATGAGTGGGTGAAGAGCCGGGGGGAAGATGTACCAAAGTGTCTAGAAGCAAAGAGGCGAAACTCTGGGGCTTTTTTGACAGTGGCCGCTAGATGGCACTGCTGTTGTGCTGCTGACATTTTGGACTACCAATGAGTCCATGGCCATGGATGTATAAAGTCTATAAATCAGAGGAACTTCCCAGTAGGAACACTGAAATAGTCCTCATTTAAATCATTATGTCCTAAAAGTAGTAAAATGAACTCACAGCTGAATCCAGAGTTATTTTCCTCGGCATAATGAACGTGCATCAGACCCACGGGACTGCACCGCCCTGCCTGCTCATATGACATATCAGGTTCTGCCAGCTTCCTGCTAGCTTTGTGCGGCTGTAATAATGGACATATTGGCTGTAATTCATCACTTTTATTATCTTATAATACACCCATGGCCTGTACCGTGGTGGATGCATTAACGTCTCAAACGTTCCCAAACAGCCGGCTATCGGCCAGTAGCTAGTAGTGCTAGTAGCATAACATCAAAAGAATTTAATGGAGTTGTAGGCTATTTACCACCACGCAGGGCAAAACCTCTTCTACATCCATGGCCTGTGCTCTATTGGACTCCATTTTGGTGTTATCTGTGCTGGATTTTTTCGTTTATGTCCATCGTTCATTTCATACTCCTCTGGGAAGCAGCCAGGAAAAAAAAGTTAAATAAATAAATAAGTGAGTAAGTAGTTATAGTTATAATAGTATGCATATTTATAAAATTTTCATTGTTCAGCACAGGAAATTTTGGAAGAGACATTCAAATTATGACTTTTTACTGGCGTCCGGTAGTCGCTTTCAGTCCAAAATGGCGGAAGCGTAGCTTTGCTGCTGGGCGCTGATGTTGCAATGGAATGATCAATTGACTTTCACTTCTTAGCAAAAGGGCGACTGTTCGAAACAACTATGGCGGCTCCTGAAGAGGTTAGCGTAGATGCTGCAATAGCATCAGATATATCAGAACTGGAAAGTATTTCTACATTGAAAGAAGAGCAAAGATCGGCACTGAAGGTGATGTTTTCGCTTGGCTTTCAGCAAGAGAACAAGAGATTGTTCATCCAATCACCTGCCAAGTATTTTTCCTTCCCAAGTGCCTGCCCTTTTATAAACAGTTTCCAATGACGGCTTCTCAGATGGTTCTGTGTATCAAACCCTCTGGCGGGTCTGGTTATGTGCCGACCGCCTTCTGTAGGTAATACACTGACTGTGGATGAGTACCTACCTACGGTGGCCCTGAGGGTCAAAACAATACAACATTTCACAAAACATGATATTTCACAAAAATACAGAAACTCATCATTGGGAAAAATGCATTTGATGTGTGCTTTGATTTTTTTTTAGTTTGGCCCGTGTCCCATCCACTAGCATGGAGGGGCGGGATATATGACCTGTACTGCAGCCAGCTGGCTTCACTATCGGGGATCTGTCATGTTGTCCAACTTTACATACAATATATGATCCACACAAACATGCACAGGGAAAAATAAAACTCTTTTGTCTCCCCCTGCTGCAGGTATCCGTCCCTACAAGTGTGAGTTATGTGAGAAAGCCTTCACGCAGCGTTGCTCTCTCGAGTCCCACATGAGGAAGATTCACAGCGTTCACCAACAGTACGCCTACCGCCAGAGACGCTCCAAGATCTTTGTGTGTGAGGATTGTGGTTTCACCTCGAGCCGCCCTGATGAGTACTTCCTCCATGTGAGACAGTGCCACCCCGGCAGTCCCGCCCTCCGCAGGTACTACCGCCGCCAGGCCCACGAGAACAACAGCTTCGCTTCAGCTGACCGTAAACTCAACCCCTATTTGCTGTACTCAACCCCTGCATACTACATGTAGGGCTCATTCTCTGAACTATGGTAGAATTAATTTTTTAATTTGTATTCAACAATGTTACTCTTATATCTTTTTTTGTGTTCAAAACAACTTTTTATCACCTGCTTTTATCACTTTAATGTTGTTTTTAAAATGATTTCTTTCACTTTGTTTACTGTTAAAATAAAAATGAAGGATCAAAAATGATTCTTTATGGTTTTATTGTTTTACTACATATAAATGTATTTTTGGTCAAATTCTGTTGATTGTTTAAATCCACATCAAGTTTGATTGCTGAGTGACTTCTTCCCTTTATAGTTCTTAGATTTGGGTCGACTTTCAAGTGACCCGTCCTCTTTTGCTGCATCAACGCTACAAAAACTCAAGCAGTGTAAATTAGTCTGACATAAGAGCCTTAAGTGTCAGATTTTAAGTTTATTTATATTATAATCATGATTAAACAATCAGAAGATTCAACTCACCTTTAAAAGCATTGATGTATTTGATATCATAAGTCCCACTTTGTCCCCTCCAGTATCAATATAAAACTCTGCATCTTCCTTTGGATTAATGCATCTTCACCTTTGCATGTTTCACTTGGCTGGAATTACCAAAGACGATAATAGTCAGGATTATTATGTCCATTTGTGGGGCAAACATGGTCAGAAAACAATATTCTATAGCTGTGAAAAACAGTAATATATACTGGGATAAAATAAACAAAAAGAGAAAATATGTTATTTAGACACTATGAGGACATCAGCATGGTCCTCTTATTACCCTTAGGTCCATGTCACTTGGTGGTGTAGCACTGTCTACTCCTGTGTGTGCTGA
>CAKAKR010066676.1:21721-39186 GCA_916700685.1 Adelosebastes latens
GCTGCAACACCTTGCTACGGTTGGTGGAGGAATTTAAGATTTCAATTCATTTATTGCGATATATTGCAATAAAGTGATATACAGTATTGTGATTTTAGGAAAACTGTCGGTATAAAGAACACACCACCATATGCATAAAATCTGAGTTAAAAAAAGTTAACTTTTTTATGCAATGAGAACAGGGGGATCTGTATTTGCATTTATCACAGTCCCTGTAACGTATTGTAGCGCTACTTTGAGAGGGCACATACAGAGAGGATGCAAATTAAATAAAGTTAATCTTTGAATGTAAACTATTAATTAAAAATTGATACAGTATCACAAAACATAATATTGCGATATTCGATTTTTTTCCGATATTTTCTTAAACCCATACAGCTCCAATGTTTCGAATTGGAGCTGTCAGTGCTACATATTGCTCCTTTAATGCCAATGATCAACCACCTGATCCACATAATGTAAGCAACAACATCCAGTAACAGTAACAGAGTAACACTTACAGCATGCACTAGAATGGGAAAACACACAGCCTGTATCTGTCACAGCACAATTCAATCCCTGTATAATTAAAGGAAAATGGTCACCGGATCAGTACGTCCGACAGTAAGCCCCCCGTATGTGTTCACTGTATGGCTTTAATCAAGAAAAAGGAAATGACCATGATCCCTTCAGGAGTCTGGAGGAGATTTCCTGTGGTCATCGATATTTTTTTTCCAAGAAGGATCAACTCATTTAGAGTAGATAGAGGAAGACACCATCTCTTAAACAGCTCCATCTGACTCTAATAAACTCAGAGTTGAAAAACACTGAATGGATCCCGGGCAGTGTTGGCAGCAGATACCCAGCCTTCGCGGCCAGGGCCGTACGCAGGGTTTTAGAAATACTGAGGTCCAGAAACTGAGCTTGCTAGAGGGCTTCGGGGGCATTTTAAGACATGAGAATCAGGTTAAACGTTGCAATGAATGATCTATGCTACAGTCTGTAAATACAGAAGAGGCTAAAGTGATCATGAAACATCTGAAAATGAAATATTGAGTATACTTTAGCCCACTTTTTAGTTCATGAAAGTATACCACAATTAAACTTATACATATATATATATACACATATATATATACACACCGTTAGTTTACAAAGAAATTAAATGTTACATTTACATAATTTAATATGTCAACCGGTCCCAAGAAGCTGGGTTGAATAAATGGGAAAAAGACTAGACAATTGAATATTACTATATGTTGTTTTGCAAATCTCATGAAACTATCTTAATTAAATGCACACACAATTATGTTGTATTTATATTGTAGGATTTTGTTGATTGTGACTAACATGACTGAATCCTATTTGCTCTAATGTGAGCGAGCCAAATAAACACCGCTGACGTCACCTCACCTTACTTTTATAAAACAGTACAGTGTAATACAGTGAGGAATGTGCCAAACGCAGTGACATAAAAGCCAACATTTTATTACTTTTATAACAGATGCTAAGGTAAATCATCTCCTCCTGGACTAACACATCCGTCCAACTCCATCAACACTTTCTGAAGAAGTTCAGATGTATATCTGAACACATCTGGGTCCTTGAGGTAGAAGTAAATTCAAAATTAGCATCCCTATTACCATCACAAAGGAGCTTAGCTTGAGTTAAGATGACAATATGAAAAACAACAACTGAGTCCCTCCATCTTGCTAGTATACACCGATTTCTCGCAGGCTAAAACTACTGCACATCCTTACTCTGGCTTATGTGGTTAGTTCATAAAACCAAACAAACCTAATCCTAATATTGCCTTAATCTAGACATTCACAGTAATACAATACTTGCATGTAAACAGACTGTGTGTGTGATTAGGGGGCAGCTAGAGAACATGTGAAGATCTTGTGTTTTTACAGTGTCGGGTAATGGTTTAAATTATAAAGACCGACAGCTCTTAAGGGGGGGGGGGACTCTGTTTTCAGTCTGTTTCTTTTTACGCTTTTGAAACATTACTCCCATTATTCCTGTTTCTGTCCAACTCATATGGTTTCCTCCTCCTCTTCCTCTCCTTCTCTAATCCCCATTACCTTAGAAAAGATAACCTTTCTCCTTTTCCATCCTGACCTTTGCCTCTCAATCCTTTACCTCTTTCTTGTCACGGTGACAGCGGTTGATTTCAACCATTTCTGAAGTATTATTTAGTTTTGGAATCTAATGTTCAAGGTGCGGTGCTTACTTATCAGTACAAATACACAAATACATGTGCTGCATAACTGCAAGTCCACCACTGTGAAATGACCTTTCATTGAGACCGCCTTCTCAAAAAGCATTCCTACCCCCACACCCAACCAACCACTAACACACACACACACACACTCACTCACACGGTGTATCTATTCATCTGTGCTCATGTTTCAAACCGGTGTATGTCTCAATTTACATTTCAAATTAAGGTCTTGGGAGAGTTTAGCAGAGCACATCTCTGTGCCACGCCTTAATTCAAGACAAAATAATAAAGCCACTATTGCAAAAATCACCTCACCCTCACATAGCAGCATGCATCTACTCTAAATTCCACGGCTGGATTCATTCTTAAAATGCATCGATCTTTGCTAGGCTTGTTTAAAGGCTTGTGCAGAAGAAGATGACAGATCTAATTGGTTGACTTTATAAGTACACTGTTTGACAAACACATTCCTGTGAAAAGAGAGAGAGCTTGTGTTTGTGGAATGCACATTCTGTTCAGTCTTTGTGTGAAGCTGACAGTCATAGTTTCAGGTGTTATTAGTCAGCAATGTAAAAGTAATGAATGCATGAAGTGTTGTTCATTTCATGCCATGGCTGCATATTATTGCAGGAGTGACTGTTATTCTTGTCAACTTATAAGACTAAACCTGAAAAAAAACACACTTATTGAAGGGGAGATAGAAATCATTGCAAACTCTACACACAAATTTACGTCCTTGCCAAGTTTGACTTTTGTTAACTGTGTGGGACGCAGCCGTACCGATGCTTTAGAGTTTGACCCCTGCAGAACCACTGAAAGTGTGACAGTCAGCTTTACAGCTCAAAGCGTCAACAGTACTGAAGGTGTGCGCATGTGTGCGAGCACGAGTGTGTGCTTTCGTGCATGACTGCGTTGTCTGTCTATGCTAAGACATGAGCATGTGTGTGTGTGTAAGCGTGCACACATCAGGGAAACAAGCAGCCATTGAGCCGGCGTGGTCTCACATAAATAGCTGCTTAAACCCACACACAACCCCTTTTATACAGTGCATGCCTGACATAAACCCAGCTTAATTTTGCATGCACAGGCATGTACACACGCACACACATACACACACACACACTGAATCCTAAGCCTGCATGTGTTAAAGAGTCTTGTGATGCACAGACGAAGTTAACGGTTTGAATCTTCAAGGAGAGAGGGGGCAGCATGTTGTGGGAATTCCTCTTTCAGTTACTATTCTTTAAGTGAAATCTGCAAAACAGAAAGACCGCTTTATTAAATTCCTACAACTTAAAGCTGCTTATGATGAGAAGTGGGTGAAATTATTCTCAGATGCATAAGATTCTGGAGGTATGATGAGCATGGATTTGTTCTAAAATGAGCATGGAGAAAGGGCTGTGTTGTTTCACTTCTAGCTTCCTAGTTCTCTGATATCTATTCCAATCACCATTTATCTTTGGAGTCAGATCAGTCTCAGTATTAATGAATGCACACAGAAGGATTCGCAAATGTATTTCGTGATTTATATTTAAATGACTGATCTCCACAAAATTATTTTTCAATGTCCACAAAAATAGTTATCGTTGTATATAAATACCCCACATATAAAAAAATAAGTTTCACAAATATATTTCTGATGCACACACAAATATGTTTTTGTTTAGAATTGTAATAGAAATCCACAGATATATGTATAAATATATGTAAATCATACCCTCGTGGGGACACGCTCATGTGATTGGCTGATAAGGAGGGAGACATCTGATTGGCTACAGATAATTCCCTGTTGAAAAAAATGCATTTGTGGATCGTTCACGTCAGGGGAGTCTCAAAAAACCCACACAAATGCAGTGAAGTTCACACATGACAAGCAGTTTGTATATAAATGTAACAACATCCAAACATGTTTTTGATGAAACTTCCCCCCCACAATATTTTATTGAATTTTCAAGATCAAAATAGAGTACAAAAACAGAAAGCACATGACAGCAAGGATAGATACGAGCAGGTCGCAGACCCTAAGGGTTGGAAAAATAAAAAAAACAAACAGCATGGTATGTAGTGTAGATCTATACATTACATGAAAAGACATTATACAGAAGTCTCATGGCTTTGATAAATTATACAGATCAGGGAAGGCAGTAAAATGGCCAGAAGAGAACGTTAGACATTCATGGGGGCACTGGAAGGGCGCCAGTCCACAGTGCAATGTCCCCTGCGTATTAAATCTGCTGTACAGTTTAGGAGGTGGTTTAGAAAAGGTGCCCACAACTCTCATTCCCCTTCAAGATTGAGCTCAAGCGCTCCATTGGCAAAACTTTAAAGATTTCTCCATGCCACTGGTTAACAGTAGGAGGTCTGCATCCTTTAGCTAATAGGAGAAGCTTGTTCAGAAGTTTTTGTTGGACACTTCGACAAAGATTCAGCAAAAACAGACCAGGATTCATTTGTATTTCCTTATCAAAAAAAGTTCCTGTGAGACTTTTCCCCATAAATTAGATATCAGATGGCAGTACCAGACGCAATGTATGTAAGACCCAATCTCTTTTTTTGCACTTGACACAGAGGGGAGAAATCCCAGGATAAAAAGAATTAAGGGATTTGGGAGTGCGCTGCAATCTGTGGAGGATCCTGTACTGACTCTCTGTTAGCCTATTACACAAAAAGACTCCACAGCATCAGACCATGCCAGCTCCCCAAACTCAGTCCCAAAGTCCCTCTCCCATACCCCTTTAACTCTGTCAATGTTGAATGTGTTGAGGGATTGTAATCTTTCATAAAAATGAGATGTACATTTTGTATTGCGGCGAAACTGTAACAAAAATGAGTTAATGTCAGAAGTTATTTTCAGGAAAATATTTGTGGATTTCTATTACATTTATTTAAAACAAGAAATATGTTTGTGAATCTTATTATATGTGGATTTTTTTTTACATTTATATACAACGATAACTATTTTTGTGTGCATTGAAAAATATTTGTGTGGTCATTTATATATAAATCACAATATACATTTGTGAATCCTCCTGTGTGCATTCATTAATATTGAGACAGATCTGACTCCATGTTTTACAGCTCTGATGTTGATGATGTAACTGTTAGATTAAACCACAGATGGTTTGACCACATTGACCACAAATTGGGATTTTTTTTACACCAATATTGCGATTCAGTACGCAATTTAAAAAAAAAAAGTGTCTTATCTTCTGTATTATTCGCTGTACACAAACAATACAGTAATCATTCTATGACCAGCACAACATTGGATACAGTCAGCATATAAACTGCTCCTTCACTGTACTGTCTGAGTTCCCTTTGGAAGCTCTCACTTCCTGTTTGGTAGTTTGAACCCATGACCAGCAGGTAATATGGGATGGGAGCTCATTAACATGTTGTCTATTGTCTATTAATCCTCCAACTTTTGGTGAAGCGGCTGCTTAGCTGATGGTAAAATGTGGTAAAGCTGTCCGGTGCGGTGTTGTGGCTCAACTCACATCAAGTCAACATTATAAGCTATATTCGGAAAGGGGCCCACTGATGATATACCAGTATGACTTTCAGTATGTACATTCTAGTTTTCCAATCGTCCAACTTGCTTCTGCCAAACAGCTTCTCTTCTGGGCTCAAAGACCAAGTGTTTGGAAAATTGGATTGGATCGAAAACTTGGGGTGGCTTCTCAGCCGCCACTATTTATTGAAACTTTCCTACAGCAACAGTTACTATCCATTTTCTGAAGCGAATAGGCAGATGTGATTATGTAGGAAAGAAATACTTCATTTCATGACCTTCATGCACATTTATAGATATGATCTACTTTCGCAATGCACCCGGTGGATGAATCATGAAGGCTGTTATCTGCTCTGTTTGGAGAGGCTGCATTCCTCACAAACGTCACGTGTGACAAACTGGAAATGTGCTGACACAGTCCAAACTCTGTTTGTGTAAGGCAGCTAATGTGCGGTATTTGGTTCTCTTGGTTCAGCTGGAGGATATTATGATGTCTTGCACTGCATTACAGAAACAAAAACTAGCCTCACAAAAACACATTGAAAGCTCCCACTTCTCATCTCTATAGCGGCGCAAAGCTTTCCAATAACTTCCCAGTGTGTAAGCGCTAGTCATCATCTCTCTCTCTGCTTCTTTCTCACACTCTGGTGATGATGATGATGAAGAAGCAACAGGTTAGTTAAAGCAGAGACATCATGTGCTACCACAGTGGCAAGATCGTTAAAGTGTAACTTCACAACAAGCCCCCACGAAGAGCACCGGTCGTTGATCCCAACTTTCATAGTGGCCAAACTAAAAAGTCTCTTCCCGGTCAAAGTAGTCTCCCAGCGGCGGGGAGGACGAGGGGGGTCTGATTAGAGGGCGTTTTTAAAAAAAAATATATTTGATGATGTAGATTAGTCCCAAACGACGATGGCGTGTTGAGCCACTTTCAACCATGAAATGCAGATTTTATATAAGTTTGGTAAGAAATGTCAATATTAACACCAGCACTGATGTGTTTCATCACAGTTCAGTTACACTTTAATATCAATCATACATATCAAGTGTGTAAATTTAGCCAATGTTAAGCTATTTTAGGCCATATTTTGCATTAAGGGTGGTCTCTCTACTCTCAATAAATGCATGAATTAGTATTAAACAGTGATGTAATCACTGTAAGATCATGCCCCACAAGATTAGCCTACTGGCCTCTCGTCTGTGTTGACGTGTCGTCAGATCAGATTTGGTGGAAAATCTGCTGAGTTGCTTTTCAGCAGGAGCACGAATGAGGTGTTGTTCTAAAGAGATTAACCAGAACTCAAGTTTTCAGTTCCATGCTGCGTATTGATAGTTGGAGGGAAAGTGACATCATCCTGTTCATTAAAACAGACGACGCCAGGGAAAGTCCGTACGTGTCAGGGGAACGGGGAGAGGGACGTGATTGCGTACCAGGGGAATCTAAAAGTTAATCCTGAAGGATAACCACAAAAATCTCCCTACACTCAATATATCTTGAAAAGACTAAAACTAAAACAGCGTTGCCGAGCATCTGACTAAACATGAAGGAAACAAAGGAACCAGCGAAGGCAGGCCACACAGACCTAACCCACTCTAAGAGACTCTGAGAAGAACCTAAATGGTGAGCAAATCCCGCAGATAGGTTCACGTGGTACTTCTGCAGATTCACACACCCCTATACAGATAGAGCAAAAACAGGACAGCCCTCTCTCTACCTCTGACAAAGAGACAATGAATCAGCATCTGAGCCACTGAAACCAGGGGTAGATATACTGTATAGGCTTCAAGCAGCTGATTCTCATCAGGGACAATTAGGCTCCACAGCTGCCTCTCCTCAGAGATGATTAACCCAACCCGCCTGCTGAGTGGCAAGTGACCCTCACAGTACACAGATTTATGGGAAAATTACCTCACTGATGTGAAGTAGATGTTGCACGAGACAATAGGGATCCATATTTAGATTTATCCGTCGCGCAGATATCCTGAATCTAGATATTGAATTATTATCATAACTAATCGTAGCTGGTTTTCCTCTCATGTCTTGACATACAGCTGTTTTCCTGTAAGTGTGTCAGAAGAAAGAAGACTTCTCCTAGTCTCCATGTTTTAGCATCTCTGGTTAGGATGACAGAGTTTTATAGATGAGGAAGGCTGGATCTATCTGTTTTATTCTGCTATCATCCTATCGGACACTGGATGTGCATGTCTTACCGGGTTTTATTAGAGTTTTATGGAAAACATAAGTACTACAGACGTTTCCCCACTGAGTATATAACTTTTAGTTTATCTCCTGCAGTATCACCACAGGGATTCCTGAGGTGTATAATCTTTGACAAGTAGTAGCTGCACTATAAAACAAAGATCTGCAACAGACATTTGATGGATTTTCTGCATTAAGCAGGTTTTTGGAATTTGTAGAAGTATCTCAAATGTGAAACATGTGGGTTTGGTTGGGCATCCATAGAAATCAGCTGACCAACTGCTGTGTTTGTTTTTATTAAATGCATGCAGTCTTTTAGTAGCCTACCAGTATTTTCCAGTGTATTTTCACATATTTGTCTTGTTGCAGTTCGGGGTTTGGATTGTGTGGGTGTTCCTAACCTTATCCAAATTTATGGATAGGACAAAAAGTGAAAGAAACTGTTCCCACATTTGTCATTTTCTGTAAATTACTGCAGGGTCACGAGGGTGCTTTTGTGTGTTCGGGTTGAGTCAAAATAATGCACAGATCTCTGGAAAACATCCAGCTTCCCAAGATCTTCGAAGTTAAATCATGATAATATGAATACACGTTCAGTGTACACCATGATGATGAGTAGGCTGCACAAACATTATATTTGGCCAAACCCTTTTGTGTGGGAAGTAAAATTTACATAAAATGTCATGCAAGAATGAAATGGTGAACAAGGACCAGCTTGTCGCTGCTTTCATGATAGTGAAAATGGTAGTTGAAAGTGGACTTTGTGCAGCCACAACTACATAGCAGATGAACAAATGACTATTCCCCTGAAAGTTGAAATGTTGTTCTTCATACTTTGGAGAGCAGTGATGGTGTAATACGACTGAACAGAGTGTGTGGTGAAGTGTTGAAGCACGGCGCGCTGGAATGTATGTAGAAAATTAGGGCTCTTTCTCTTTAGTGTGCATGCTCAGTAGTGTTTTGATCATGCATTTGAGAGTATTCCCATCTAAGTACAATCTCTTGACTGACTCTGTCTCTCTGTGTGTCTTTCAGAGCAGTCTCCAGTGCACACCCCGGGGTATGAAGGTGTCTTTAGAACAGCAGGTGGCAGAGCTGAAGGTGAATACTGAGGTCCAATCAGCAGATTCCCCTGCTGATCTAGAGGACAGTCAACTCATTTCAGGTAAAATAATCAACTCTGCTTCTCCCAAAGAGAAAATTCCACTGCAAAGCACATGCAATTTTTATGGTGGACACTAGGTAAGCTTATTTTACAACATAAAAGGTTTCAGTACTTTGTGCAGAATACAGATACTAAACTGCCTTCATTTAAAAATCTGGATGAGCTCCAAGCTGCATGAAGGGAGCGATAACTATTGTTGCACCAAAACATGCCCCGTGTAATGAACATTCATCATCAAGAGCAATGATTTTTCTCCCTGCTGTAGACACTGAGGTCTTTAAGGATGCAGTTTAGTGTCTGGCAAACAAACATCAAGCAGACAAATCTATTACACATCCCCAGTGGCTCAGCATCCTCCATCACTGAAGTCTACACCACATCTAAGACTTCATGTTCATAAATCCACATATAGAAAAATAAGTGTTCATACTGGGATGTTGATTTACCTAAAAAAAAAAAGATCTGCTGAGTTACGGACGTCTCTTTCCCAATGTAAGTCTATGGGGAAAAAGTATTTTTGGGCCAAATGGCATCACGTGACTCTTCCTGGGGGCATGCTAACAGTAGATAGTCTAAAATAAACTCTTCATCTATGGCTAGAGAGGCAGTCATAGCGGGTGAGAGGAGAGGCAGGGCCCATAAAGCATGTTGGAGGCTCCACATCGACGGGTAGTGGTAGCGGACCCCGCAGTCCCCCCGCGCTCCCTCTGGTTCTCCAACATGCAGTGCGGGCCCTTGCTTGACTCTCAGCTGCCTGGCTCTGTCCCACAGCTGCTAACCATCCTCCAGCAAGCCCAACTGTGCTCCGCTACTCCTCTGCTCTCAGACAACCAGAGGGAGGCCGGCGGGGTTGGTCTGCTCTGAAAACATTGGAGCAAATAAATGTTCCCAAAACTGCCATCAAAAGAGAGATAATTTTACTTAACAGCAAGAATGATTCTGATTACTTTCTTTGTCTTTGCTGTGTTTGTCAGGTGAGGTCCATGTAGCCAGGAAAAATGGATCTCCTGAGTCAAATTATCACCCTTTGGTCCCTCGTTCCCTCTCAGCACCTGATGGGACAGGGGAGACAGAGACAGGAGAAACATGGCTGCCAGACCCAACAAGATTGGCCACAGTTACTGATAATTCGGGGGAGATGAGGGATGTTGTCCCCAGTCAGGAAGATTATCAACAAGCCCAAAAAGTTGAGACCTATATGTTAGGATTGATCCAACGTCGAGCTCTACCCACACGCTCCTCAAAGCCCCGCACCAGCCTGGCACATGATGCCCGAGCTGCGAGTGTGGTGAGGCAGAGTAGTTTATGCCGCAAGGAGGAGCAACATTCACCAAAGCAGGTGTCTGTTCAAGAGATGTCTACTCCGTCCCAGTGTTCAGAGGGAACTGCTCCACAGGCTTTCCATAATCTCGATCAGGAGCCTTACCTTGGGACGGAGTTTACTGAAGATGCCCCACCCCCGTACCATCACAGTCTCCAGCAAAGTATCCAGCATCAACCAGGGCTTTATCACAGGCCCAGGCAGGCCTCCATGATTAACACCACCCGCTCAACATCACTGGACTATCCATCTTGCAGAGTGCTGCAAGCCCTCCCAGACTCCAGCAATAGCGAGCCTGATTCACCCCAACATTTCACCAACTACCCCTCCCCTCCAGTTCCATCAAAGCCTCACCAACCACTTTCACCTGATGAGCAGCTGGTCAACGCAGAGTATATTCCAGCCCAGCCTTGCCGAGCCTTCACCAGAGCTTATTCACATCACCAACCCAACCCCCACAAAGGGTCTGGGGTGCCCAAACTCAACCGCAGCACATATTCTCCAGAAAGAAGCCATCATCATCAAGAGCAGCAGCCCACAGCATCTCAGATCCAACCCTCCAGATCCCGAGGGGGCCCAAAGAAGTGTCGCTCGTATGAGGACAGAAATGGTGCCAGCAGGAAGCCAGGGAAGAAGGCATGTAGGTCTCAGTCGGAGAACAGCCTGCAAAGGGTTTCAGAACGCAAGTGCAATACAGTAGAGAGAGACGGTGGAGGAAGTGGAAGCGGTGGAAGGGGAAGCCGCAGTAGTCAATCCAGGAGCAAGAAACAACAGCAAGGAGGTGGTAGCTGTCAGCGCTGGCAGTCCAACATGGAGCTCAGCCAAGATGAGGCTGACCAGCCACCCATGCAGGCACCCATGCAGGCACCCATGCAGGCACCCATGCAAGGCTCTTCGGCTTCAAACCAAAGGGACCATTGTGCAAGGCGCACGCGCAAATCTCGCCCTACGCAAGCATCACATGCCTACCCACAACAGCTCCACTCCCACCATCATCAGCATATGGAGTACCAGTTAGAGAGGGACCAAGTGCTGTGTCAGCCTAGTGAGGACTACCCTCACCCACGTCAGGGTGAGTCTGAGTCCAGCATGAGCGAGGCTGACTCTCCAGATTCCAGCTCTTCGTCCAGTGATTCAGATGAGAGTGGTGGTCTGGTTTGGCCCCAACAACTACCCCCTCAACTTTCCCCCCCATCACCCTCTGCCCCACCTGGGGCCCCTCAGCAGCCAAAGGCTTTTGTCAAGATTAAGGCTTCACATGCCCTTAAGAAGAAGATCCTGCGCTTCCGCACTGGTTCACTGAAATTAATGACCACTGTATGAGGTGGGATACTGGCCAAACTGATAGAGCTTTGGACCACAAACCACAGCGAATATAAAAGCCTATGTGTACATGGAAGTTCTATGTTCTTGGTTGACTGAATTGATTGGATGGTTTTAGATACGCCTTAACAAGCAACGAAGGATTTGGCCATCACTATATCAGCTGTTGTTGAATTGTATATGAAGTGTTACATTTTACTAAAAGTCTTATATGGATGACTCAAGTTTTGTCAAAGGGTACCATTAGGGGTGTAATGACACGTTTTTACAACGATACGATACTATTTCCATGGTTCCAATACGATTCAAGGACAATATTTGGCTCATCTAGAACAATACGATACAATAGAGAGAGCGAGGAGTCCAGTGCGCCGTTTGTCTGCATGCACGCCATGGATGGAGAGTGAACCGGAGTAACGTTTAACATTTCTTTACTGATAATAGTGCTAAAAAACACTTTCATATAACGTTTGTCGTCCTTAAATACAAGGTGCAAATCCTTAATATCGATACAATCGATTTTTGCGTTTCAAATCGATTTTATATCGATATACGTCTCCCGTGAAGGACAACTTGCCGAGTACCTATCGATGTAGTTGTATCGTAGGAATATAAATCGATTCATCGATGTAGTAGATGAATCGTTACACCCCTAGGTATCATATTTGGCCACATTGGCCCCTAAATATCCCCACCTATCGACATGCACACACCCACTGATCTGTCTCTGAGGTCACAGTGAACTGTATTTCATGACTTTAATTTCTGGCCAGGCACAGATTAATCCCCAATGCGCCCACCATTGTAAGGGACATTGGGGCTTTTCGTATTCGTATCCTAAACTTTTGCGGCTTGTTCATACGAGTGTTCCAAGGCAGATTCACCAAACTGTCTTAACCACACAAATAGTGCGATTCAACCCGACAAACCTCCTGTTCATGTGCATTTGTGAGAATTTTTATCATTAGCATAAGCAACACTTTGCTATGTAGAGATACCTGTTCTTTAAAGTATGTTTTGGTTGCCAGGTTGTCAGCCTCTATTTAAAAGAAGGACCCTTTGTCTCCGGGTTTAACATACTGGTTTCTATCCTATTTTAAGCAAATTCTTCAACAGTTACACACGCGCACATCCGAAACTTGTTTTTGAAAATATAGTAGCCTACAACGCTGACACAGAACACAGTTTTCTTATATTTGTATTGTGAAATCCTCTTTTGTTGCTAAAATGATGCATGCCTGTTATTATTGAATTGTCATACTGTAATTTAATAGGAAGATAACTCAAGACAAACAACCAAAAGTTAGTGCTTCCTACATGTTATTCTTCATAAACATACAGTTATTAAATATATCGTGGGTGGAAATAAATGGGAAAATGTGACCATAAAATGAGTAGTTGTGAAGGAGTGGATATGTTTGTGCTGTTCAAATTGCTTTAGAGACAGTCTGTCAGGAATTTGTGGTCTCACTGTAGAAAGAACCGACTTTTAGCTGACGGAGTATGCAAGTCTTTGACATTTGACAGCAGGCACAAACCAGCAATATGCCACAGTACCAGTACGATTTAAATTGTTTTCGGAGAGATGAAATGTCTCACTCACAGAGTCAAGTATTCTTACAAAGACCTTGTTTAAAATGTTATGTAGCAAATTACAGTTTCTACTGTTTTAATGTTAATAGAAAGCTACTTGCTAATCAATACAAATGTGACTAATAAAAATGTGCATGCCCAAAGAATGTAACGTTACAATGTCACTTTGAGTATTTGACAGTATTATCATTTAAAGTGCACTAGCCAACTAACTATTAGCTTCTTTTTGTATGAAATTCTTTTGACAAAATGTATGAAATTAAAGTGTTTGTTTTAAAAATACCAAAACAATGCAAGTGTGTTTTTTATTCTAGGAAAACATTGCTACATCAACCAGTAGTTTTTTCAATGGAGGTTTTTGTTCAATGCATCATGCTAGGTTTTACTAAATGGCCAGCAAATGTTTATGTCGGCAGGCGGACCACACCGACACTACGGGGCGATTTAATCCTGTCATTGGCCCTTTTGCTCCCTGCAACCACATACAGTATCTCATATCTGAATTCACTTCATTACTTCATCACATCTTTGAAATAACACAAACATCTCTCCAACAGTGTGACATGTTACACACCATTTGTGCACCACTGCAAACGCTACCACCATAGACCACACCGGATTCATTGCAATGTGCATAAACAGTTTAGCATGTTAATTAGTGGAGCCAATAGAGGAAAGACAGCGTGATGAAGTTGTCAGTATAGTCATATAATTGTGTGAATGCTGTACAGCAGTATTGCTATTCAAATCTTTATTCCTCAACTTCTTCTTCCGTACATTTTTTGGACTCTAACTACTTCTCCATACTTTAAGCAACAGAAACCGTTCAACTATCAAAATATTCAGCTCTTTAAGAACATTCCTGCTTGTATACAACTTTTTCCAACATTTTTTTTCCAATGGAAGTAAACTTATATTACTACAACAACTGAAATTACTACAAGGGTATTTTACTGCTACCACTACAACTACTATTACAACTCAATTACTACAATAAAGCAACTATTAATACTGATAATACAAGTGCTACTGTACCATGTATAGTATAACTGCTAATGCTACTATAACTATTGGTACTACAGCTACTACCTCTATTACTGCACTACTAGTACTAATCCTACTGCTATTACCAATTTACAACATGTACTAGTATAATCACCATTATTACTACTTCTGGTACTACTGTTAATTATAAAACCACCAGTATAGTACTACTGTAGTACCAATAAACTTTATATGAATTACAAACCTTTTTCTGTCTGTAAAAGTAATTGAGATCCCGTACTGTGTGTGTGTGTGCGCTAGAGAAAAGAAGAGCAAGGGGATTTCAATGGGCTGGGCTGTTTTATGACATTAGGATTCAGTTCCAGCTGCCTCAGTTCAAGTTCAAGTGGAAAAGAGGGATAGAGAGAGGAGAGGAGAGAAAAAGAGAACAGGAAAGAAGAGGAGGAGGAACGGCTCATATAAACTCTGATCCGATGGGAAATTCCCAAACCTCTCACTTCTGCAACATTTGAAGCTCTTTATCATCTCACAACCTATCTCAGTATCACCGTAACCTTTTTTCCCTCAGCCGCCATCCTTTTCAATCTCATATCCATCCCTTCCCTATTCATCCCTCCATCTGTTAGTGGTTAGAAGAAACATGTTCCCTTCAGGGCCGGGGACCTGTAGTATTTCCTGCTTTGCCAGAGAGCAAGGGGGAGAGAGGCAAGAGAGGAGGAGGAGGAGGAGACAAAGGGGAGAACAGAGAGGCACTGAGCCCGAGGAGGAAACACACACAGAGAAAAAGAAACAGAGAGACGTTGAGAGAGGGAGGGAAGGAGGGGGAAAAGGAGGTTGAATGTGCGCATACATCTGGCTTTGATTAGCCAGACAGAGAGGGTGATGGGGAGAGAGAGGAGACAGAAGGGCTTTTATTTTTGGCGCTTTTGGGGATACAGAGTGATTGACCTATATTTTTTCTCCTCCATCGTCTTTGAGTTTTCTTTTCTTCTACCCACATTTCAAATCTCGGGAAACAACTTTTTTTTTAGTCTGCTGCCTCTGTAGACAAAGAAGCAGGAAGGCAATTTATGTATTTCCTTTCTCCCTGTTCCACTCAATTCCGTTTCATTTGCTCGTATAAGGTCTGTCGGTGCCTAATGTCTCCATACCAGGGGTCTCCAACAAGTAGCGACCAGTAGCTCGCTGCCTGTGTCTGAGTGGCTCACTAAAGGTCACAAGAATATGGACATCAATTTGATAACAATTGTAAACCAGTTTAAATGTCTATCCAATCAAATTCACAGACATCACGCAGTTTTTTACACTGCAAGAATACTTAAAGATTACGTTATAAAGATTAAGTTCAAGTATAAGCCAAATATACTTAGACTTTTATGTATACTTGTCAGTATATGAGCCAAGTATACTTTAGTATACTTCTGTTAAGTATATCTCTGATTAGTACATAAAAAGTAAACTGAAAGTATACTCTCTTGTGTTAAGATTAAAAGAAGTATACTAATAGCACACTTGCTTATTTGCTGCTCCTTCTCAGACATTTGAGAGTGTGCTTTTAGCTTTTTTTTTATTCAATACAACTGAGTACAAATGAAGAAAAAAAAAGAAACATTTGAAAAAGGATATAATCTTGGTGCTTGTGGGCATGTATCCTCAGAGTCAAGATCATTTAGCAGTATATAATCTGTTGTTGAAACCGAGACTTTCCCACATGGGTTTGAGCAGCAGTATTCTAATTGCCTTGCATAGACCGCAGCAGTGGGAGTCTGATGTTTAGTCTGGGATTAATATAAAAATAAGTCTTGAGTAGACGGGGACAGCAGACAGATCAGAGTCGACAAAGCTGAGTGTCAGTGTCTCCAGTCCCTGGGAAATGTCAAGCAACCTCTCAATGCTTCTCCGCAGCGGCCCCAGATGAGAGATGCACATGTACTGTATATCTTACATAATAACCGCTCAGCGTTTATGAATCAAAGGCACATTTCAGGCTGGAAGTCGGCCATAAGTATCTGCAGTATTATTGTAGTCAGACGTCAGTCTGTGAGGATAAATCTTATCTGTATGTCTCACTGTTTCTCATTTCAGTCTCACACAGCGTCGCTGTCAGGATTTTTTTGATGTGTGTGGGGAGTGTTTGTAATTTTTGCTGACTGAGGAGATATCACCTTGTAGTTCTGCAGAATGAAAAGTTAAGCACAATTTTAGACACGCTGACTGCATCTGAACTACATAACCAGCCCTTCATAAAATATCTAAACATTTCTTTACATTTATTTGAGATAAAGTTTTCTTAAAGTTATTTCAAGTCTCTTGTGCATCTCATCGTGTAAACTTTTAAGAAAAACGTTTGTAAAACATCTGTAAAAACATGGAAACCAAAACATCTGTAGATAGATGGAAACCAAAACATCTGTAGATAGATGGAAACCAAAACATTGAGATAGATGGAAACCAATGAGTAACCATTGACAAAGTATTACATATCTAAATAATCTTTATAGATGCTTTACAAAGTATTTATTAACCATTTAACAAGATATTATAATCATCAGTTGCAACTTTATAATAGCATCCAAATTCTGTTTATAGACGGTTTACAAACCAATTATTAACATTATTAAAGTGTTACAAATATCTGATCTTTGTAATGTTTATAGATGTTTCACAAACAATTTCTTAGAGGTTTACAAATAATTTCATTAACAAATACTTATAATATAGTTTATAAAATGTTATGTGTGCAACAATAAACTGTTAAAAAAAATTATATCATTACTAATAATTACTAAACATTATTAATTATAATTTCATGGTTTGTTAACTGTAAAATATCTAGTAACTAATTAAATTATTATATATACATATATATATATTATTAAATTATCAATTTACCATTTATTAATGATTGTTATTATAAAGTGTTACAGAATATTTCTGCCACCCTAAACTGGACTTCATACCGATGGTATGAGTTGCTATGCTTCCCTCTAGAGGCCAGGTGCTGTAATCACATGCTTGATTGGGTCTCTTATTTTAACACTGGGGTTTTTAACACAAACGAGTAGCCACAGACCTGCTGAAGGTCTTTAGATAACAACAGATTCAATTTAAACATCAGTTCCTCAAGAGTTTGAAATAACT
>CAKAKR010066676.1:39206-67742 GCA_916700685.1 Adelosebastes latens
TTATTAAATTATCAATTTACCATTTATTAATGATTGTTATTATAAAGTGTTACAGAATATTTCTGCCACCCTAAACTGGACTTCATACCGATGGTATGAGTTGCTATGCTTCCCTCTAGAGGCCAGGTGCTGTAATCACATGCTTGATTGGGTCTCTTATTTTGTACTGTGTTTGATAGCGAGTGCATCCAGTGACATTGTGCACGCTTGCTGTGACCTCTGTATACTACTGAAACAGTTAATGCTCTTTCTACACCTCTCAGTGTCGAGTCATTGATATAATGAACTTTTGCATGAAGCAGGCGGAAATAAATGCAGCTTTATTGTTGTACAATATCCACCCAGACTGACCTGGTACATACATAAAGGAAAGGTGCATACAGGCCCAGAGCTATCACTATATAAGGTACACAGAAACATGATACAAAAGTCCTACATTGGTCTCTTTACTTTACGTTTCTCATATCAGAAGCAAAGGACGTCTGGATTCAACTCTCACTCAGCTTCGTCCGTCTGGAATCGTAGGAGCATGAACTATTTAATAATTCATCACATTCAGGAATCCTCACCAAAGTACAAGGACATGATGGAAATGCATTAGTGGATAACTAAAATGTTTTGTAATAATTCAGGAACTTAAAGATCGTGTAAAGGAAATTCAGAGATTTGTTTCTAAACACGTTATAAATGCTGGAATAATAATGACTGAAAACATGTGAAAAGACTGTGAACAGTGTAGTTCTGGATTGTGGAGTTAGACCGTTGAACTGTTTTTTGCCAGTTTTTTGTGTTCAGGATTTTTTGGGCGGGGCTGAAACCACGGCTCGATGACGCAGTGGAGCCGTCCTTAGCATGACCCCACCCGTCTTCAGAGACCTGGTTTTTGAAAGGCAAAAGAGAAGCCCAGGAAAATGACAAAGTGTCAGAGTATGGAGTACCAGGGCCACGAATGTCTTTGAGACTACCAGGACCATAAAAGCAAGCACTTTGTCCACGGCCCTGTGAAGCAGCAGTCCGGGCGGGTGGGGCGTGAGCAACCTTCGCCCCGAGCCTTTCCAAGCCGACATAGGGCTGGTCGCGGCACACCGCCTCGGAGGATATGCACCCAGCAGGGGCCAGCCAGCGCCGGGGAGAGGTCCCGCGAGGGGATCCTCCCACACCAAGCGGCCGTCCCTAACCCGCCGAGTTGAATCCCCCGGGCGGACTGCGCGGACCCCCCACCCATTTACCTCTCAACGGTTTCACGGTTCACATACAAAGTTGTTTTTAACTTCCCTTGAGGTACTCCTGTGTCGGTATTTAGTCTTAGATGGAGTTTACCACTGCTTTGGGCTGCATTCCCAAACAACCCAACTCTGAGAAGACCGGACCCCGGCGCGACAGGGGTTCGTTACCGGCCTCACACTGTCCACGGGCTGAGCCTCGATCAGAAGGTCTCAGGCACCCGAGCGACACCGGGCAAGCGGTCTTCCGTACGCCACATTTCCCCAATCCGCCCGTCGGACGGGGATTCGCCCCCAGTGTTTCAGAACGGAGAATACTGCTTATTTTTCCATGATTTTGAAAGCTAATTTTATATACATGGCGATATTTTAAATCATTCAAATTTGGCTGTGTGGTTAGTAACACATTTTTACATGGACTTTGAGGATTTGTGAATATGTTTTGGAGGAAAAAGCAACACACCAAACAGCTCTGGCTGTTAAAACAGTTAAAACTGAAGTTCTCAACAACACAGATATTATATTCTCTTTTGCTTTTTTTGGGGGTGGATAGCAGCTAACCACTGTAACTGTTTATGTACAGTATGTTATACAAGTGATCTGGTTGACAGTAATGTGACTTTGAAGGGATTGCACACATGTAACCCAGAATAAAGTCATTAGAACTGTTGCACTCAATCTTTTCAATGAATTGAATTTAAAGCTGCAGCATCCCAACATGGTTTAAATGTTACTAAATTTACACCTTGACACAAAACAATCAATTATTTGCGATATTATTTAAGTTAACAATAGTCCATGCTGGCACAAAATCTGGTCTATTAAGACCTCATAAACCATACTGGTCAGATCTTAGTTCAAACATGGATGATTCAAAGTCGTTATTCTTACCCCTGAACAATTGGGACAATCTTCCTAAAGTCCTTCCTTTAAAAACACCCACATAGTCCACTTCAACTATACAACTGCTGAGCCTGGGTTGGGCTCTCATGCTAGTATTTAGTAAACTGTCCCTGATTGTCATTCTTCATCACATGCCTATTTGCTGTGGGGTAAGATTTGAATCAAAAAGGGAAAGTCTCGGAGGTTGTTTCTACAGTTCTCTTCAGTCCACAGTGTCAGATACAGTACCAGCAAACTGCAGTAGTTAACCACAGATTAGTGGTATCAATCCAAAAGAATAGCAGCACTGGAATCAGCTTAGTATTTGATATTTTTGGCCCTTACTTAATACTTTTACATCATCTCAACCTTTCCAAAGGGGTTTCTCTTTTATTGGGAAAGTCAGACATGCAGAGGTTTAAGCATTATAAAAGTTACACATATATCAGTCTGAACTGGTTGTACTGGTTCAGCTCCTCAGGCAGGGAGGAGCAGCCTCGGGGGTAGTGGGGGAGGCAGGTGGGGTGAGCCGGGAGAGGGTCAGTTGACTCGGGGACGGTCCGATAGAAGACTTCCTCACAACCGAGCTGCAACGGTCAAATCGAAGAGACACAGTCAGGAAGTAGGGGTGTAAGAAAATATCGAAAATACAGAGTAACGCAATATTTGATTCTCAAAAACACTATCGATTTTTTAATAATCACATTTTTTTCTTTTTATATGCAAAGATGAACTCAGTCAATACTTTATTTCCTTTGCAAAGTTATGCACCATCTCAGTTTATGTGCCCTCTCAAAGTAGTGCTATGATGTTTGATTTTACAGGGACTGTTTTGATTGCATAAACAAAGTCAACATTTTTTACTCAGATTCTATGCATGTGGCGGTGTGTTTTTCTAAAATTAGATTTAAAGAATCGCAATATATCGAATCGTAACCCCTGTATCATGATACATATCATATCGCCAGATAAAGAGGCTATTAGAAATCTGTAAACCCTTCATAATTCTAATTCCATTTTAATTCAATGCAAACGTCTAGCCTTAAAGTCCCCTGATACTGGAAACACTGCAACACAAAACATTGTCAGCATCAACCTAAAGTTCTATAAAAACTTTTATAAAACTCTGGTCCTTACCCGTCTTCCGTCCTCACGTCTTCCTGCTGCTCTCCATCCACAGAGTTGTCTGTGTGATCAGCACTGCTGTCCTCCTGCTCTTCCTCCACACTGTTGCCCATCAGGCATCGGGGAGGCAAGAGGCCGCTCTCCTGCTCGTTGTGCTCTGTGGGCTCCACGACTATAGAGGGAAGACGCTCCCTCCTGTAAAGAAAGTCTTCAGGCATTGACTCTGAGTCGTCATTCGTGTTGATTTCAGGGAAGATCTGGTCCAGGGAGGAGATTTATAATGGGTCATATTGGCCTACGAAAATATACTTGATATAAATAATTTAAGTGCCCAGTCTAAAGATCATGGGATAAAAAAAAAACCCAACAATATTAACTTGAGTTTGTTAAAAAAAAATACATGACAGACAATGCTATCATCCAGGGTCACGTCACATCTTTGTTAAAGCAGCCGATTCGACTACTATCAGGCCATTAAATAGGCGTTATCAGTCGCTATAACCACCATAGATGTGGGTCATCAGGGGCCTACTACACCTACTAGGTTGTAAAAGTGAAAGTGAAACTTAAAAGCAACACGTTCTGACATGTTGTAAAACTGAATGAAACGTCACATTTTCAACACAATCAAAAAGGATTCTTTAGGTTTAGGCAAGAAAAACACAGTTAAGTTTAGGGGAAAAATATTGTATTTTGAGTTAAAATAACTACGAACGGTAACGAAGCGGGTCCGCCATGTTTCTACAGTAGCCCAGAACGGACAAACCAAACTCTGACTCTAGAGGGAGACTTTCACGTTTTTACGTTACCTGAAGGCCACCGTAGACTCAATTTGAGTAGGAAGGGGTGAGTGGAGAGGTATTCAGTCGGTTGCAATCTGCAACCTCACCACTAGATGCCACTAATTCCTACACACTGCTCCTTTAAACAAGGCAAAATAAGGCAGGTCACTGCACTAGAGTGAGGTAAAGATGTCTGTTGTACCTGGTAGGCTTTGCTCCCTCTTCTCGGACTTGGATTCTCCTCCATCGGAGGTTCCACTTGACTGAGGATGGTGCTCATACTGCAAACACGCACAACACAGTTTGGGTTAATTTGGGTCAATTTTGTCTGTCTATTATCCAAAATCATCAATACTCAGGAATCCAAAGATGCCTTCTTTGCTCCAAGTCTACACTGAATTGATTATTGATTGGAGGTTTTTAGCAATGAATTGGAGCTACAAAAAGGCCTGCATCTTTCAAGAAACTAAAAAAACATTTTACAATAATCACAAAATACAAGTTAGACTGGAGCCAAGATGTGTTGTCAGAGCAACGTGAGATCTGCTGTCCAGGCTACATGTAAGGGTTTACAGTGACAGTAAATATACTGGAAAAACAAAGTTCGGAAACTTGTGTTTGGTGGATTATTTCTCTGTTGTTACAATGCTAATTGGCATTGTATTTTACATCGTTGGAAAGCCTGTTTATTTACCCTTCGCAATGATGTCCAACTTTTAAGGATCATGCATTTGTGGGATGAGCAGCACAGCTGATTATGTGGGTAGCGCCCAAGAAAAATTTGCCAAAATGCTCTGCCAATGGTAAACAGTGTATTTTTCACAGTCTGGGATATGTCAATGATTAGAAACAACATTGACTTTGATGCATTGTTATGTTTTGTGCAGGAAAAAAGCATGTATTTGCCCAAACATGAGAAAATGGCTCAATCTGGTGGAAAATAGTAAAAACTACAATTTTGATTGCGGGGCTCAAGATTGAAAGCCTGGGGCTGGGTATCGTTTAAAAAATTACGATGCCAGTACCAGTACCAGTACCAGTACCCTTAAAGTGAAATCGACACCAATAGAGTACTTCATTTGATACCCATCATGTGAATGGAAGCTGTGTGTGTGTCCCACTGGCTACCTAATCGCCTCCGCACTGCACTGCACAGCACCCATACCCATCCATAATGCTGGCCCCCGACCCACAGTGGCGGGACCACATTGTTTCAGAAGCATAACGCCCATCCTCCAGCCGCCCTCCCTCTAGTTAGCACCGTTAGCACCGTCAGCTTCTGGGCACAAAAAGGATCAATTGCAGGTATCGTTTGACTGTAGAAGTTCTGATACTACTTGGTACTGGGTTATTTCGGTCGATACCTTAAAGGTATCAAGTACCGATACCCGGCCCTAAATAGAAAATAAGATTTTATGCTGTAATGGCTGTGGGATCAAACATTGTGGTTTTAATTGGTTTCAATGGGGACATTTTTGTCCTTAAGGGTCTGAGTGTCTGTATTATAATCTTATTATAGGAGCTGAGGTTGAACTTCCAAAATACGGAGAAAAAATAACCTCACACCCTTGCCAAAGTTTTTGCCATCAGCATTAACACAGCCAAAATGATTGAAAAATTAAAAAGCCAAAAATGTCCCTAGTGATGCACAAGGGTAAGATTAAATTACTCTTAGACTTAATTTATCTCCTTTCTATCTTATTAATAAAGGAGCATTTTACTTTTCTATTCATTTTAGAACTGGAGTTTGCATGCCTGATTTGTCCCACACGTCCTGTCTATGAATTACATTCATATTTGACAAAAGAGGTGTGATTGGTTTGATGGGTTACCCCTACATGCAGACATTTGTGGAGTCAGATGACTTTGAGATGATTTTCTCAAGCAAAACAAACATTCATGATTATTGGACTTTGTGTCTGAGTCAGTTCTGATAAACTGTGTGAGGAAAACAGGAGGAGATGGATGGATGACATCACCACACCTGCCCGGGTGGAGGTGGGCGTTGTACATTATAAACCTTTGACCTTCTCTTTATGAGCCTGACAGCACAGAGACACCTGGCGCACACACTGCTGATAAGAGCAGTCCTCCCACTAACATTCAACCTACATTTTCTAACCTGGAAAGACCTTCAGAGGGACGTGGTGTGTGCTGTGATATTATATAACACACACAGAGCTGAATTAAACTGGGATAGGATGACAGACACATCACACTGGAGCCATTCAGACAAATGTACGGATGCTGACTGGAACATTGCATCTTTTATGATACACATATTACAGTTGGTTGTATTGTGTGTAGTGCTGCAAATACCGGACACTAAATTGATCAGTCGTTCAAGACAATTTGGTCAAATTATGTTTTTAAAGGGGACAAATGCTAATTTTCAGGTTTGTACATGTATTTTGGGTTTCAACTAGAACATGTTTACATGCTTTAATGTTCAAAAAACACATTATTGTTCTCATACTGTCTGTCTGAATATACCTATATTCACTCTTTGTCTGAAATGTTACGTTTTAGCGCCTGTCTCTTTAAGAATTCCTCCAGAAAAAGCCCAGTCTGCTCTGATTGGCTTGTGACAAAAATATGGCACACCTTTGCAAAGGTAGTTCTCAAGCTGGGGGCGATATATTCTAATGAGCCTGCATGTGACACAGGAAGGGGAGCCAAATCTGAATGGCTTGTTGAATCACATGTTTTCTGATCTAGACAGTCGACAAATAACTGACTGGGTTGACTTATTTCACAGTTTGTGGGTTGGTGGCATAGACTGTATATAAGAAGTGGACGTAGTCACTGTTGTGTCACCCATTGGTTTGTGGACTGCCATTTGAAGCCTCAAGGTCGGTATTTTGGCCGTCGCCATCTTGTTTTTTTGCAACCAGAAGTGACACGAGAGGGTGGATCTAAGCATAACCAAAGCTGAATAAGACATTTTTAGGCGACCAACATGTTACATTTAACTTTCATGAACTGAAAACACACTGTGAAAGGGTTAAAGTTGTAAGACGAAAACACGGACAACGCCGTGGTAGCGACCTGTCACACGGTCACAAGGTAGCCGCACCCTAAAGCATACCTTTATGATCTATTTGACTCTAAATGGGACCATAATTTACTAAATGAACATACAAACTAGCGACTGAGACCATAAACTCATGTTTACAATGTTTACTGAGGTAATAAATCAAGTGAGAATTAGGGTCATTTTCTCATTGACTTCTATACAATCAGACTTCAACCAGAGGAGTCGCCCCCTGCTGGCTATTAGAAAGAATGAAAGTTTAAAGCACTTCAGCATTGGCTTCACCTTTGCCCACTGGTTGGTAGGCACTCCAGATACCCAGATGTATGTGCACAAGCACTGAAAAAGAGAGTTTTTCATTTGTCCCCTTTAAGACTCTATTATATATATCTTTATATTTACAGACATTCGTGGTCCCCAGAGAATGAATTCTTCTGACTTCAGTGATGCTCTGACTTTTCCTCCAGTTTTAAATGTCTCAACAACTATTGGATGGATTATCATGGAAATTTGGTTCACATATTCATGTTCCCATTGTCATAACTTTGTTGGTTTCATCGAGCGCTAAAAAGTTAGATGTTATCTAACTAGAAACATACACAACGGTCATGTGAGTCCGTTTAGTTGAGTCAGTGTCAGTAGCCTTGTTTCCATTCACATGTTTTTATTTGCATTTTGAAGTATCTCATTAGACAAGCTGTATGGAAACGGCAAAATGCAATAAAACTTCCTCAATTGCGAAAAACTGTTTTTACACTCGCTTGAGGTGGTTTTTGCCTTTGTCAAAAAAGAGTTGATTGCGCTAAATGGATTATGGAAACGCCGAATACATTTTGACATATTGAACATTTAGCTCACATGACTGATCAGCTGTTTCCGCTGTCAGCATCTTCTCGTTATTCCCATAATGTGAGAATGCTCGTCTTCGTCTCTGGACAACATGAATCATGGCCAATACTAGGTGACATGAAAGAACAATTAAAACTTGTCCAATTGAAAAAAATTCCTGAAAAACTCTCTCCATTTTCATCTCGTAGATGGTTAGATGGCCGAGCCGACTTGTTTTGTTTCTGGTTCGCAACCTCTACTTCTTCTTCTTCTTCTTCTTCTTCTTCTCCTTCTTCTTCTTCTCTGTTTACTGGCGGATTACAGCCATGCATAGCCTATAGCGCCAACTTCTGACGTAATTACGCTGTAGCCGAGTTTACTCGCTCCAAACCAGTTAATGGAAATGCACATTTCAAGTTCACTTAAAATTCGCTGGACAATTATATCAAAACATTGCTAATGTTTCTGAAATTGTTTGTTGCTGAAAACGAAATCTCTTGGTCTTATCTTCGCCTTGTGCCACTGAGAAGGAGCTCAGTGGAAAGTCTCTTCACTGACTTTCCACCTCCGTAATTCACTTTAAGTTTGAATTTATCTTTAGGAATCAGCCTCATGGAACGGTGAATATCAAAGGATAGAAATGAAAACAAATTGTAAGTTGCAGAGATGATCTTCGTCTGGTCCGATGTGTCGGAGGGACGAACCCACCGACTGACCAGCCTCCTAAAAAAAACTGACTGCAGCCTGTAATCAGTCATTTTGTAAGTGAAGGTGTCACTGTTTGCAAATGGAGGATCTCTCATTTTGGAACCAAACTCCAGTATATAGTCCCTCCTGTGTGTGTGTGTGTGTGTGTGTGTGTGTGTGTGTGTGTGTGTGTGTGTGTGTATCGTTGCACGCTGCCGGCAAATGCAGTGATGACTCATGCTACACACACACACACACACAAGCGCCATCTGTTTGACAGGCAGGCTGAATCATACAGCGGAGGGAAGCAGTGTGTGTGTGTGTGAGGCCCGTTAGGATGTGGCGGCGGCGGCAGCGCGCGGCAGCACAGCTCGACAGCCTGTCGTCAACGGAGACCGCCGTGACACTGTGACCGTGGAAACAGGATGTACGAGAGATGTCCGAGTACAAAAGGCAAGACGGAGAGAGAGAGAGAGAGTGTTTTTATTTTTGTATTTTACCTCGACGTGCTTCAGCCTCCGTCTCCATTTTTTTTCTGAATGTTTCAGTCTCTGCTGATGGCTCAGACCATGGACAGGGCTTGTTTTGGTTTTCAGTGTGTGTGTATGTGTGTGTGATCACAGGTGAGTAATGCTATGTTCAGTAAGGACGAGGCCAACTGGCTGCAGATGCTGCTGCTGCTGCTGCTGCAGGTGCGTTATCAGTACTGCACGTTCTCATTGGACAACACTACCGACATGAACTAGCGCACCCACCACTGGTCGGTCTAATTAAGGGTTTCTCAATCATTTCCTACTCGTGACGCCATTTTTAGGTCCCAAAATCATCATTACTGAGTCACTTGAGAGATCAATAAGTCTTGACAACCATCTTTAAACAATGACCTATTTCAAATTTTGCAAGTGAGCGGTCTTAATTTAGTGATATTGAGTTTACAGCATCATTGTTGGTTCTTTCTTCTAGAACAGTTCACCCCCAGGAGTCTTCTTGACCATTACTGTTTGTCTTTACTATTTTTTGTGTGTTTGAAACTTCCTGAACAAGTCTATGTGTGTGGATCAAAGTTCACTCTGCGATTATTATTATTAAAGACCTTTTCAAACTTGACAACATAAACATTCTAAATGGGCCCCTTTGCACTTCCTGTTGCAAAGTTTGTTAATGCTGTAGCTGACAGGAAGTAAACTTGGACCAAAGCTGTTGCCCTAGCAACAGAACGGCAATGAAAAGGTCTATACTCTGCTGCTGTTTCCATCTGTCACTGATGATGAAACCAGAGGCGTGGACTCAAGTCAGACTGGAGTCACAAATTTGTTGACATTAGACTCGACTTTACAAAATCAAAAAGACTTGCAACTCGACTTGGACTTTCACACCAAAGCCTCATTACTTCACTTGGACTAGAGCCTTTAGACTTGAAAATACTTGATACCTGAGTGTGTTATTTTCCTGAATCAACTAACGGTAACCCTATTCATTCCCAGCAAGTCAACACTTTGTTTGAACCGATCTGACAGCATCCAAACAAGTTGCAGGAGAGAACCATGAAGAACTAACGTTACATTACTGAGCGCCAGGTGGAAAAAATTATAACAAAGATAATTCCGTTTGCGTACAAACAATACACAGAGAATTACAGGAGATGCATTACTTTGCATTATTTGGTGAAGAGCGTATTGTGCCAGTTTCAGACTCGAAACTCAAAGCTTAGGACTTGGGACTTGTCAGTCTTGACTTGGGACTTTTCAGTCTTGACTTGGGGCTTGACTTGGGATTTCTCAGTCTTGACTCGTGACTTGTCAGTCTTGACTTGGGACTTGACTCGGAGCTTCACAGTCTTGACTTGTGACTTGTCAGTCTTGACACAGGACTTGCCAATCTTGACTTGGGACTTGACTGGGAGCTTTACAGTCTTGACTTGGGACTTGACTTCACAGTCTTGACTTGGAACTTGACTCGGGACATCACAGTCTTGACTTGGGACTCGACTTGGGACTTGTCAGTCTTGCCTTGTGACTTGACACAACAATTTGGTATCAAAACAGTAAAAAGTATATCAACCGTATTTTGGCGCCGCCCTTCAGCTCGCTGGTCACCATGGTAACTGATGTATCTGGGTTTCTCTGGCCCGTTGCAGTGACAGCTACATTGTGCGCGTCAAAGCGGTGGTGATGACCAGAGACGATTCGAGTGGCGGCTGGTTGGCGCAGGACGGCTGCCTGAGCAGAGTGGGCGTGTGCAGGCTGCTGCCGAGCGAACTGCTGGGACGCAACACCTTCCTCATCCACGGAGAACGCCTCAAAGACAAGCAGGTCGGTGCAGGGCCATTTCATGTCAATAAAGTTTTTATTTAGTCTCACATCTTTTGCCATCTTTTGTCTTTGCAGACCTTCTACATGCACAAAAAAACTATATAACTAAAGGAAAGGAAAAAAAAGCACAAAAGCATATTATGTCCTCTTTAACTATATGTTCATTATGCAGGTCGTCTCATCTCGTTTGTCCAATGTGATTTCTTTCCAGGTGATTCTGGAGTGTTTCTTAAAGAAAGATCTGGTCTACACGAAGGCCACGCCGACGTTCCACCACTGGAAGGTGGACAACAGGAAGTGTGGTCTGACCTTCCAGAGCCCGTCCGACGCCAGAGCCTTTGACCGCGGGGTGAGGAAGGCCCTGGAGGACCTGACCGAAGGTACTACGCACTGGTCACACACTTACAGCTCAAAGAAGTCAGAGGAAGATAAACCAACTCAGGAGCAAAAAGGGAAAAACAGATAGACTCGTGGCAAGATGTTACAATTAACTTTCATGAACTGGAAACATGGACAACGCCATGGTAGCGACCTGTCAATCACAAGGTAGACACGCCCTAAAGCATACCCTGCTTTATGGTCTATTTGACTCTAAATGGGACCATAATTTACTAAATGAACATCATGCTGTATTGAAGAAGACTTGAAACTAGTGATTGAGACCATAAACTCATGTTTACAATGTTTACTGAGGTAATAAATCAAGTGAGAAGTAGGGTCATTTTCTAATAGACTTCTATACAATCAGACTTCTTTTTGCAACCAGAGGAGTCGCCCCCTGCTGGCTGTTAGAAAGAATGCAAGTTTAAAGCACTTCAGCATTGGCTTCACTTTTCAGACCCGGGAGTTGCCGACTGGTCCAAACCATGATTAGAACCACTGTTGGAGTGAAAGTAGCTAATAAAATAAAAGAAGTTGTGTCCTCCTGTGTGTCCTCCAGGGTCGACCACGTCCTCATCGACGCTGCAGAACGAGGCGGAGCTCGGCGATGATGACGTCTTCACGGTGAGAAACTCTTCCTCCTCCAGCTGTTAAAACACTGAAGAACACTGAGGATAGCTTCAATAACCAGTAAATGTCCAGGATCTTGAGGGATATCTGAGTGAAGTGAGCGTAAATACGGAGCCACATTTTTCCAACTTCATCTCCGTCTTTCATTCATGTGAACCCATTATTCCTTCATTTTTTGAATGCAGTGCATCAGAATTCACATTCCTGGATAGAAACTGTGTTTTTCCTTCTCAGGTTTTCTGTATTGTAGCAGGAGGAAAATAGGGAGGGGCTGTTTTTTGTTATTCTGGGTTTGGAATTGGACAGGAGATGTTGCTTTTGTTTGCGGCGATAGGAACAAACTGTGTGTGTGTGGCTTTGGGAGGTGGCAGACAGGAAGTATGAAGGACGGGAGGGGTTAGGTATCCTGTGTTGTTTTTGACCAGACAAATGTCGCCGTCCTGTTTGGGGTTTGTCACCAATAGGAGCGGCACACATACACACACACACACACACAGTTTGTTTGAGACACACACATGAGTTTTCCTCATCTCCTTTCATGTTCGTACAGGTAAAAGAAACCATGTGAATGTCTATGCATGTTTTCTTATGTTCAGACAGGGATGTTCCAGCTTTAAAGGAATGTTTCAACATTTTGGCAAATGGCATTATACAGCAGATCGGCACATACAGGTACTTCGCAAAAAAGTCAAGGCCACGCCCCCTTTTGGAGGATAGAAAACAGAAGATCTCATAGACTTCAATGCAATTTGACGTATGTTTGGATTGTCATTTTGACAAATTCGTATGCATTCATCTCCTGTTAAATAAACGTTAGTTTTATACACATGTCTAATTATTATTTTGCGACCTTGCCTGAACCTGAACGGTCGCGATAGCTTAATAAATTAAGGTTGAACGCTGCCATGTCCATTCAGTCTTCCCCCGTCCAACACAGTGGCCGGTTATTGCTTATCCAGACATTTATACATATTTGATTGAATCATGTTAGGCTGAGTGTTGTCTGTAAATAACCAACATGTTAATAGCCAACCGTTTGATCTATAGGCTGAGATTTATTTTGAGACAACAGTCTGATGCTGTTATAACGTTAGTGTATGTCTGTATTACTGCAGCAGCCTCACACTCAAGCTAACATTAGCTAGCCATGCTAGTCGCTGTCACCAGCATCATTTAGTGATTTATCACACTGACAGTGAATATTCACGTATCATATGTGCCTCAAAAGTTAACCCGCTACACAACAGCTTTTCAGTCCAGTTTTTCCGTCTTTCCATTGGTTTCAAAGAAAAATTGTGTATCTTTTCCGCGGGATGTCCAGCGCTGGAGAGGAGAGTCTGACCTGTCAGTATATCCGTCACTGAGATGCCTGTTTACATAGCTGGCCTCATTTAGAGGAGAGACTGAGGGGAACGAGGCTGAACCGCCCCGGCTGCAGATCATTCCCATCCGTCCTGTCTGCAAGACTGAAGTCTGGCTCCCCGAGGAGGAAGAAGAGGACGGGTCTTCAGCGCCTCGGTGGCGCTCGGAGGACAATGAGGATGTAGATCAACCTTCGTCAGGAGTAAATAAAACCCTCCCTGTCATGATGCAGTGCTTCCTCTGGAGGCCCCTGAATAACGGAGGAGATCTGGACGAACTTCTGGAATGTGTTTGTTGGAGAACAGCAGGAGTTTAAATCATGTAGTTATGTAACTATGGAGGTTTTGAGCACTGAACTACAACTATGTCACAGGTTAAGTTTTACAGAATTCGTAATCCTACAAAATAGTTTCAAATGAAATTATTCTGACATTTTATCTAATGTACTCTAATAGACTAAAGCTGAGCTGTTTCTCGGCTATCGAGGGGTCTGAACTTTGGCGGCCAACCGCCAAATCGGAACTAGTTACTCTTATTTTTTTTTATGCCTCCGCGCTGGCGACAGCCATGACGCTATGTTTTCGGATTGTCCGTCCGTTCGGTCTGTTATCGATAACTCAGGAACACCTGGAGGGAATTCCTTCAAATTTGGCCCAAACATCCACTTGGACTCAAGAATGAACTGATTAGATTTTGGTGGTCAAAGGTCACTACCTTTTACCTCACAAAACATGTTTTGGGCCATAACTCAAGAATGCAAATGCTAATTATGACAACTTTACACTAATGCCAAATAGGATAAAACGATGACGTTATGACACTGGACAGACATGGATGTAAACTGCAACTTGACTGGTTGCAACAACCATGAGGTGGTAATTCTAGTTGCCCAATGAAGGACGGATGCATCAATTGTGTTGCTAAAAAAATCTGGCCTTTATCTCAAAGATTGTCTATGAAATCCAACTGTGTGTCTAATGCTGCGTTCCAGACTACTAGGAACTCGAACATTTCCAAACTCATACCAGAAAAAGTACAATGGAACGCCACTCAAAGAGTTCCTAATCCATCTATCATAACTTCACGAAAAAGCGGTTGTCTGACGTTACACTATGGAAGCGTACCTGTAAGGGATAATGTACAGCTATGCCGGTTATTTTTGTGAAATAAACCCCGACAGGGTGATGCGGCAAGGATTTATTTCACAACAATGACCCGCTAGCTGTACATTATCCTGCTTATTACACGGCTACTTACTTAAGAAATCAATAATTTGACACAAACATGGTCCTCCAGAGTCTTGACATCAGAACTGCGTCCATAGCAACGGTCTGTTATACATAGCAACAGTCTGCTATAAAGAAATAACAGACCGTAGAGCACCGTGATTGACCAATCAGAATTGAGTATTCAACAAATCCATGTAATAATGTAATGTAATGGTAAACCATCAACTAAAAGGCAACGTAATAAAACCTGTTCTGCATGTAGATTGATGTCAAAATATGTCACTGTGTTATTAGATAGCTGGTTACGGTAAACAATCTATGAAAGTTATCTTCTCTGCACAAATGTTATTTGGGGAAACTTTTAAAATGCCCCCCAAAAAAACAAGTCATTCGCTAGTACACTCACCAAAGAAACATCAGTTTGTCACGGTCAGCCATGGTTTTAGTTTACACTTGGGATAATTACGACCTCCGAGTTGTCTTGAACGCAGCAATAGTTGGGGGCATTAATGCACTAATAAAAGAGGAGAAGAAGAAAAACCACAGGCCGATTTAAACAATGCAAGTTCCCAAACATTTTTATAAAAAATACGGGAAATGTATTTGCCATGTTTGTTTGATGTTTGTGAGATGCTCACATTGCGTTTTGGTGAGAAAATTTAAATGTAAACAAAACTTACAGCTTTAACAGAATCAGTTCACACAGAATCCCATTAAGAAAACAGTTAAATATAGATTCACAGAAATGTAAAATACGTCCAAAATATCAGCAAAATGTGTGTTTGCACAACTGCACAGCAAAAACTAACCCAGAAATGTGAGAAAGCAGTTTACTCATTTTGCTGTGAGGATCGTCAGGTTCTTCAGTTCCTCAGTTTTGTAGCGTTTGAAGGAAGTCTTCTTGTGTGATCCGAGCGAGCCACATGAAAGCTGCAGCTTGTGTCGACCCTGAGGATGACGCAACCCAACACACGCCGCCGAGCGCTCACGGGGCCGCAGGCCGCAAAACGCCAGGCTGGGACTCATTTAAGACAGACCCAATAAAAACACAAAGACTTCAGAGACGTTTCTGCCACGCTGCTCTGGTTCTGGAGGTCTTTTATTTTTCCTCCTCGTTCTTGTCTAATTGCACACAGAAGTCTGGTGGAGTGAAGCTCAGGTGGTTTCAGAGAGGAACCGAGATGATACATGTCACATTGTTTGACATCATGAGTTGCAAAAAGAGAAAAGATTTCCTTATATTTGTACAACTGCACACAGTGGGTTAACTTCCCAGGTGGAGGCAGATCAGTAATCAGTGGAGAGGTGAAAGGTCAATGATGTCACACTGTAGCACTTCTGGAGTTAAACAGTTTAGTATATGTTAACAAATCAATCTCATTGAGAAGTCTATTTACTGTTCTGCACTGGGTTGCACCCACTTCAAACCTAGTCTAGTTTGAACATAATTTCTAACTTAAGTCAAAGTTTACGAGCTACTAATATTTTAATGGTTGGACCAGCTGAAATAGTCCCAACGTAATGATAATCACATGCAGTTTGGTCCAAGTCATAGTCAAGTCAGCACACTGACACAATGACAGCTGTTGTTGACTGTTGGGCTTGAGTTTGCAATGTTATGATTTGAGCATATTGTTTATGCTAAATGCAGTAGCTGTGAGGGGTTCTGGACAATATATGTCATTGTTTTGTGTTGTTAATTGATTTCCAATAATGAATATATACATATATTTGCATAAAGCAGCATATTTGCCCACTCCCATGTTGATAAGAGTATTAAATACTTGACAAATCTCCCTTTAAGTTACATTTTGAACAGATAAAAAAATGTGTGATTAAGGACATTATGGACAATCATGTGATTAATCGTGATTAGTTAAGAGAGAACTTACTTACAGCTGGTGCAACAGGCTGCTGGAGCTTTTGATCAGATCACACGTTCTTCCTCAGAAGATGGAGTTTTCCCAGACAACATGAGCGAGAAAGCCTTAAAGTGCTCATAATAAAATGGAAGTTTTAACATCTACTACTCCTTCCGTGCTCACAGCAGGTGTTTTTCAATCAGCTATCAGAGCCAAAACACCTGCTGTGACATCACTGATTGGGGTGTGGCCAGAGGTGCGACATACCTGAGTGTTTGAGATCATGTGCGTTGAAGCAGCTGCAGTTTTCTCTTTAACCTTCCTGAAGCTTGTGTTCACACTGTCTCCTCTATTTCCTCCAGACGGCCACCGACAGCTCGTCCAACTCGTCCCAGAAGAGAGAGCCAGCGATGCACACGCTGGCCCCGCACAACTTCTGCGAGGCCCGTCGGCACCATTGCATCCTGGGACATTTCTACGAGCACCACCGGCCCTCTGATCACTACTTCCTGGACCAGGTGAGTAGAGTAGAGACAGTAGAGATGACTGATAGAGATACACATTAAGCATCACATGTATAAGTGAGGAAGAAATCAGCATCAATATGTCCTCGCAAAAAAGATTATTTGGTAACACTTCATTTTACAGGTCCGCAAATTTAATGGTAATTAGGTGATAATTAGCAAGTAATCTATTTGAAATTTCTTTGGAATTACTGCCAAATCCACCCCATCCACCACCCCAACATCCTCCCCATGCGGACTACCATTAGAAAAGTATTTGTGATATGTTAAAAAACAAATCTCCCTCACAAATTAATTCACAATGCAGTTTCGTTGAATGGTAATGTCATTTTTAGGAGACAGGTCTGTTTAATAGACACCAATTATCGGAAATTGTGATGCGAATAAACATGAACATTGACAAATGCTTTACTATTCCATTATTTATTTACAACTGAATCTGTTATGAGATGAGTATATACGTGTATTAATAAATCAAAGTTGATGAATCACAGTATAATTTGGTTACCAGTATATTAGCATAATGTACATTGATAATCCTGACGACTCTCTGCTTGAACACAAACAATGATATCAATTGGTCCATAGAGGGCGCTATAATAAGGACTCCAAATATAAAGTGATATAGTGCACAAACATAGATAGGGAGTACAGATCTCTGTCTGCAAACTTCTCAATCAGTTTGCCTCTATGACCCATAATGCCTCTGGTTTTTACTTTATTTTTTTACAACAATTTGGATCTCATTTGACTTAAATTTGCCCTGTGGAGTTTTCTTCTAAACAAATAAAAGTTATGTTTACATTCAGTGTTACTCATCCCAAACTCATTGTGTCTGACTTTCTTCAGAAAACATTTGCAAAGATGATTTTTAAACCAAACTCCACAGGGAACCTTTCATTTACAAAGCGATGGTCATGTTCTTACACTAAAATCAACTGAAGGTCGAATAGTGACAAAAATGTCATGAACCCCTTTGATCCAGGTTGTACAGAAACATTATTTTAAATGTTGCATATCTGCAAAGTGTGGTTTGTTGAGATTTATTCGTAGAACACATTTGAGTCAACTAACCATGAAGAGTCCATCAGGCCTTGCGAGGAAAACAGGGGACTGCTGTTTGCAGCTGTTTCTGCTGACCTCATGTCCTCCTGGAGGACAAAGTCTTTAAATCTCTTCTGTGTCTCTGCAGGCGGTGCACATGTTCCCTCGTCACGTCAGCTTCCAGGTGGAGGAGGAAGAGATCGTACGCATCAACCCCCGCGAGCGAACCTGGCTCACCGGCTACGAGGACTACCGTCACGCCAACTCCACGCGTGACAAACTCACCCAGCCCGACAACCTCGTTGACGCCTATGTACACTTCGCCAAGAGAGAGCCGCCCAAACACGACTACACCTACCCGTACCCGCTGAGCTGCGACGTGCAGCGAGGCTGCAACGGCAAACCCGGTTGCCTGGAGCTGGGCAGCAGCCACAGAGCGGTGGTGACGGTGCAGCCGCGAGCCCTGCAACCCAAAGGCAAGAGGCGGAAGGAGGACGGCGAGCGTTCGCGCTGCGTTTACTGTCAGGACATGTTCAACCACGAGGACAACGGGCGGGGCCGCTGCCAGGAAGCACCTGACCCCATTCAGACCTGCATCAGGCGGGTCAGCTTCATGTGGTGCGCGGACAGCCTGCTGTACCACTGCATGTCGGACCCGGAGGGGGATTACTCGGACCCGTGCTCCTGTGACACCAGCGACGAGCGCTTCTGCCTGCGCTGGACGGCGCTGGTGGGGCTGTCGCTGCTGGCACCCTGCATGTGCTGCTACGCCCCCCTCAGGGCGTGCTACCGCTGCGGCGTGGTCTGCCGCTGCTGTGGCGGGAAACACAAAGCTGTGGGCTGAGGCGTTGCAGGCCCCGCCCCCCTCACAGAGACAGCAAGGACTCATGGGAAACGGAGGCCGCTGTGATTTTGTTGTTGTTGTTGTTTGTCTCGTCTCCGATTTCCAGAAGGAGGAGAAGAAGAACTTCATCTCAACAGATGGAAAAAAACGCTCCCTGTTGTTTTTGTCTTTTGTGACGTTGGGGACCAAATGGCTTCCAATTCTCACAAAGACCGAACAAAGAAGATTCATTTCTATATAAAATTATATGTATATATACGTATATATATATATATAGGCTATATATATATACTGTATATAAACAGGTACTTTATATTTTTACACTCATGTGTTTCAAAGGCTTGACTATGTCATTTCTTCAGCGTTGTGTGAGGTCAGAATGAATGTTGTTGAGTTTGTAGAGGGAACACAACACGCTGCAAAACATTTTAACCTTAAAACATTTTAGGACGCACACAATCATTTCCGAAAAAATAAATGTGGTGAGATAATTTCACTTTAAAGGCTGAGTTAATAAATTTAAAGGTGCTATTGAAAACATTGATAACATTCAGCCACTCCCCGTTCCATTGCATTCACTTCACAACAAGTCGTTGCCAGGTGCTTACTGTCAATCTCAGTCATTTATCTGTTTTTTTCACACTAACTGACGACCCAGAGATACCACCTGGTACCAACGTCGTTTTACTATTGGCTCACAAGCCTTGTTAGAAGTGGGAACCAAACGTCAGATATCTTCCACAGAGATAATCAAAACATTAATTTTGGACCCGCCAAAATTTGTAAATGATGTATTCACAATCATATTTATTTTTTCAGGAAAAGCCATACTTTTATTCAGCACCTTTCTAAAAGCTCTGTGGATGTATTATTATTATATTTTTTTATATATATATATTTGTCTACATCAAAATGTTATCAATAAGACCTTTAAGGAACAAAACTTTTTTTCCAAGTTAGATGAGAAGATGGATATCAGTCTCATGTCTGTGTGTTATGTCAGACTGGACAAAAACGGAAGACACGCGGGTATACTTAACAAATAATGTGATTTATTAACCAAAAAATATTCAAGACAAGGCAAACAAAAAGATGGGAGGAGGCTGTAAAGTCAGTAGTGTAAGGAGAGGATGAGTGAAACAAAAGACAAGAGAAAGAACCAAAAGCCACAAGGCAGAGATGTTTGATGAGGACTGGCTCTTATGCAATGGGCACATCTGGCCCAGGTGTGTCCCATGCCGCTGATCACTCTCCAATCAAGGTCTGCAGCCCCGGAGGGAGAAAGCCCAGCAACAGTAAATGCCCCCAAGCAGAGTGGCCGTCACAGTTATGCTGCAATCCATTTAACTCGTAAATTGGAGGTCGGAGCTAAAGAGTATAGAAGCAAAGCAGCGAAACTCTGATGTTCTTTTGATAATGGCTGCTAGATGGCACTGCTGCCATTTTGGACTGAAAACATCAATGAGTCTGTGACCGTGGATGTATAAAGACGTTCCATGTCGGAGCTGGTAAAAACGTCACATCCAAGTTGACTGTACAACAAGTCAGAAAACTTAATGGAGTTGGCTCCAGCCAGGTTAGGCATTGTTAGCAATACCAGTTGGCAACATTACGCCGGTATTTTGTGCATACAAACATCGTAGCAACATGTCCACAGATAGAAGTTGGACAGTACCGTGTGTACGGCTGATTTAATGAGACACAAACCGTGTTTACTACAGCTTTTTTACTGTTGATGCACAGAGCAGCCATCTCAGATTTTGAGGTCGGGGTTGGTGAGGTTCATCCGACTTTCCCAGTCGGAAATCGGACTTTAGGGTTTCCAGTTATAATTTCCGACTGGAACCTCAAAGTTCCAACTTCCCAGTTCAAATGGAACGCAGCATCAAGTATGGGGCTGGATTCAGGACATTGTTAGCTTAGCTTAGCATAAAGACAGGGGGAAACCACTAGCCTGGCTCTGTTCAAAAATACATCTACCATCACTCTAAAGCTGCAAATTAACATGTTATATCCAGTTTAATTCATTCAAATTCTCAGCAAGAAAGCTAATGTTTCTCTCTCCAACATTGTTTTTTTCCTTTCTCTCATTTATTGTAATGAATTACAGAAGGTGAATGTTTTGCAGCTCTGGTTCCATGACGTTCAGCAGAGGAACTCGACTGGTTTGAAAGCTGCTCTGCTAACCTCCCAGCAAACTGAATAGATAAACCAGTTTGGCTGAGCAGTAAGCTGGCGGTTCCCAGTCTTGAATATTCCAGAAACACAATGACGATTTGCCAGAAGGTAACTGTTTGCTAAAACTGCATCAGAATGATGATTTAAAAATGAATAATTAAAGTTTTGTGCAGGTCAATCAGACATTTTTGCAGCTACAAACAAAAGACAATTTGCACAGTTGAACCTCATTGAATCATCTCCTGCTGTGTTGCGTACTGGTCATACTGGTCTGTCTTTACTGGTTTGTGATTTGGAGGTTTGTTTGATGATAAGAAGAACAAAAAAACTCAGTGAGAGCAAAGCTATGGCAGAATAGTGCTTCAGATACTAGAAGCTTATGTGTGTGTGTGTGCAGGCTGTTCTCATACACCGTTCGTAGATATACCTACGAAAAGTAAATGCACTGTAATTTGTAAATATCCCACAAAATCAATTTGTATGTAATCCACGTAATCGTCGGGGTGGATGGGGGGGTCAAAAAACACCAGACTTTCACCCAGGAGACCGCTGTTCGTGTCCCGTGTGAAACGAGAAGTAAACGTTGATTTTATTTGTCACGTAACTTCTGTACTAAAATTACACCACTTCCTGTGGTATTTTAACCCAAACCATGATCTTTTCCTAAACCTAACCAAGTAGTTTTTGTCACGGAAGTTCAGTACTTAAGTTACGTCACTTCCGATGCAGCGTAACCACTTCCGGTTTGGCGTAACTTAACCATGATCTTTTCTTAACCTAACTAAGTGGTTTTGTTGCCTAAACCTAACCAAGTTGTTTCCTGTGAAGATGGAAACTTATTTTGAAAAGACTGCATCAGAAATTGACGCTGGACATTTGTACGAAAACGTACGAAAAATGAGGAATAACTTTTTGTAAGATATCATACGAACCGTTGTATGAGAATGTGTGTGTGTGTGTGTGTGTGTGTGTGTGTGTGTGTGTGTGTGTGTGTGTGCTCAAGTATGACTCAGAGCTGGGTATCAAAAATTATCCTTTTATTGGTATAAATACCGGCACAAATGCCAGAAAAATCATCGAACATTGTCAGAATATTTGAGTCTCAAAGTTTCAGACAGTACAGACACTTTCCTCACATTACTTTACTAATTCACAAAATGTTTAACAACAAAAGTCTTGGGTTGGCCTGTTTCTCCTTTAGAAATGTACCCCCTTAAAATGATTTTTTTAAAGTTTCAAAAAAGAAAGGTAAAAGAAGAGGTGAACAGAACTTTGATCCCACAACATTTTTATGATATGAGCACAAAGTCTGAAAATGCAGATAAACAACACTGTAACAACAACAGTCACTACTCTTCCTGTCCACATCATGTATTTACAATACTTCAATGAGAAAAACATCCCAGCCCGTTTGCACGAAAAGTCGTATAAATGCCACGATAATGTGGTTTAAGGTGTTTAGCATGCAATAAGTACGCCGTTCTTGATTTCCACGTGTCAATTATACGCCATGTATCCTGCATTGACTGCAATGGAAACGCATCCACGTATAAATACTTCGGTAAGAGTTAGTGATGTAATATTAAAAGCGCAAAAGACCAATTATGGTGGGTGGGTCCAACAATCACCGGACTTTTAACCGGAAGGCCTGTGTCTTGTTTTGTAAGTTACGTTAGTGACGTTTGTCACGTGATGATTGTTTTTTATCGATGTTTGTGACGTGTTTTCCGTAGCTGTGTCACGTTGTTTCTGTACGTGTTTTACTTAGTTTACGTACTTATTTTAAGCCCAACCATGACGTTTTTTTCCTTAACCTAACTAAGTGGTTTTCTTACCTGAACTTTAGTTAGTGTTTTGCGGCGTACAAATGACACACAAAAAGGCTAAAATGCGTACTCACGACACGCGGAATGTCCGTGTAATGTCCGAGGTATTTTTACACCTTCCCGTGAGACCGGGTTGGACATCCATATACAACATAAGACGCAAACAATACTTATGACAAACACAATCATTCAGAACCTGTCTAGTACGACATATACATAATTAGATCACCTCTTAGAGATCTAAAGTAATCAATAAATCAACACACTTCCTCTGATTACAAATAAATTAGGATGGATAAAGATGGACTCCATTTCTTGTGTAAATAATTACAATCTAAACATTTTATGAACGACTTTACGGTAAGGTGTTCCATCGCTCGATGATTTATTGAGTATCTTTTGTGGTAAAGAAACGGATTCTATCTTAAATCTTCATTTTAAGACTTTGTGCTCATTTCACAGAGTTTATCAACCGTGTGAGCGAGAGGCCTGAACACTGAGTGGTTGTGATTCTCTCAAAGCTAAAACTAGCGAATAAGCTACAGCAGTTCTGTATACAATAACTCAGTCTTCATCACTACACAGAAGAACAAACTTCATGCTAAATTATTTATTGTCCTTGTCATGCGGGCGGGAGCAGGTGCTTTGGTGTTTTCTTTCTTCTTTGTTTAATTTTCTTGTGTGAGTCTTGACTTAACGATCACGTAAAAGTTTTGACAACTCGTAATTCTTCTGAATGTGGAGACAAACTAAACAACCAGTCGGACCGTTTGCTGTGATGAAGCAGATCCCACAGTTTGTCTCATATAGCTTCAGTTTAAGTCTTAAAGCTGCTGAACATTTTCCAAATGATACCATCAGTTTTTGGTTTGATTTCCTTCCTCCGAGGCCGCCACTGGTCTCAGGTCACTTTTATGAAAATCAACTCGCAAAGACTTGAAACTTGATTTGCATCATTGATCCTTAATTTAGCTTTATTTATTACATTTTTAATTGTTTATATTATATATTTTATTTTTACTTTGTCATCATGTTGTTCCACAGTTCCACGCAGGGACCACTTTGGCGGTGCATTCAATGGATGAGGGGAATTTTGTGTTTTTTTACATACAATTTTTGCTTTTTCATCCAACTTTCAAACCTTGTGTGTCACAGTTTAAGCTGAGTTTGAGCTTTTTAGATACACACGATACAGTTTTAAAATTTTGGATGTATTTTTTTTAGTTTTCCAGACATCCAATCATTTGCATACAAGATCAATTAGAAGACTGTTGAAACTTCCTTGAGTTTTATAATCATTCACAGTGAACACAAAATCAACATAAATGTTCGTCAGCGCTACGTTATCGTAAGGTTAAGATTTAAGTGCAGATTGATTGGTGAAATATGTGCTACAATATGCACAATGGTAACATCAGCGACAAAATGACCACTGCAACTGAATTGTAAATATCTGTAATGAGAAACTCCATACACATGAATGGCAAAAGTACTTTGAATCATACTAGTCTAAATGTAATTACGGATATCTAAAATTAGAGTTTTGCCTCGTCAAAATAGAATTAGCAATATCTTGAATTAGAGTTTTGACCAGGTAAAATGACATTGCAGATATATCTAATGAATATCCTGTCTACCTATTAAATGTTAAAACGGTTTGCCGTATGCACACTCTGACGTTACAAGCCTGTAATGTCTGTTTTCTGTCTACACGACAACACTGAACACAGAATTTCTGAAAATCTTCACCCTGGCCAGAGTTTTCTAAAAGCTCCGTTTTCAGTGACCTAAAACGCTGTTTGCGTGTGGACGAAAGGCCTTAGTCCTGTTATGTAATTCATAAATAAATGGAAACAAGTGGCTGCTTGGAATGATAGAAAATATACATTGACTTTTCTAAAACACAGCACATAATTCACAAAAATAGTTAGCTGTAATGAAAAGTACACATGATTAGCAGTCGGCTAAAACGGGTACGGTCCTTTAACGGTAGGAAAACTTCAAAATAATCTCACAACTGCGTCACCTAAGTGTTGACTAGGTTTATATATCCGTAGCAAGTTTCAAGTCTCTATTTTATTTTCATATAAATTTCAGATTCAAACCATTTGCTGCCTGAATGGTGTAAAATGAATTAAAATAACTAATGGTTATCTTTTGGAAGATGGTTGGCAGTGATGTAAAACATAAAACATTCAGGCAATTTGTATTAAACGTCTACAACATACAAAACCACCAGAATGATAAATGCACCTTTAATTTAATAAGAGACTCTGAAGGCTGAAGCGAGCAGCAATCAGAAGGAGTGAAGCCCTCTGTTATAAAGCTGTCGTCCCGTCTGTCTGTCTGTCTGTCGGTCTGTCTGTCTGTCTCACCTCTCTCTGCTGTGTTTCCTGTCAGTCAAGCTTCATGATACTGCTGCCATCCGTTGTAGAGAAGATTCCCACATTTACTTTTCTATCTGTGGCGAGGAAAGTGAACCAAAAGCAGTCAGTGTGTCGGGCGCAGCGTCTCCGGCCTGCGCTCACTTCAGCTATTAAAGGAAAGTGCCTGAAGCCTCCTCTTCATTTATGTCCTGATGTATATTTCAGAAAATAATAACTGTGTAAAAGAAAAAAAAATAAGAGCAAAGGTTGTATTCATTGGTTTGTCTTTTTTATATAATTCACATTTTTACCTATGTAAAAAAACAGAATATACATATACATATATATGTATATGTATATGTATATGTATCAAGTGTATGATGTACATTTTCAGTTCTATTTTTTTATTGTTTCTAATATGATGGATGTAAATCTCTTCTAAGAGACAATGAGACATGTATAAATACAAATACATCATCTGGAAACTAAAGAAACAGGCTGTGTGTGTGTGTGTGTGTGTGTGTGTGTGTGTGTGTGTGTGTGTGTGTGTCTGTGCGTGTGTGTTTCTGAGACAATCACACAATAATCTTAAAACACAAATGTCATCAAACATGTTGTTTGTATTCCTGACTCCATATTTTGGGTTTTCACAGGCACTTTACCAAACTTTGGGATTGTAAAAAAAAAGAAAAAAATGGCAGTTGTCAAATTTGACATATTACCGTATTGTATGAGTTAGGGACACTATATGACAATTATAAAAGTTGTACAAATTTGGGGGGTGCAATCACTAATTTAGGGATTTATAAGCAATATAACAAACTTTGGTATGAAAACAACTATACATTTTGTGGGCTGTTTCACTACATTTTAGGGGCAACAACAACTTTGGGATTATAAAAAAAATAAGCATTTGTGGGATGTTGTATAAAATTTGGGTGCACAATAACACATTTTGACTTTAACTTAAATTGGTTTAAAGGTTTACACAGTGTGTAGGATTTGTCGGCATCTGGTGGTGTGGTTGCAGATTGCAACCAACTGAATACCGCTCTGATCACTCCTCCCTTTCCGAAAACTGTGGTAATGCCGTTCGCCTCGCTCAGAGGTCATTCTTACCATAATAACACTACTTATGAATATGATATTAAATTTCTGCTAATAGATCCCCAGAAACACTACACACTGGACCTTGAAATTCAGCAAACAGGTCAAATTTGGGAACTTTAATAAACAGTTTAAAGATAAAAGTTTTACTGGTGGTCAGAAAACAGACAGAAGTCAATAAAAGACAGGTGAGGAAGGGAAGACAAACTTATCCATTTACACTTATCTAGATCAGGTAAAAGAGCAGAAGTCCAAAAAGTAGGCAGAGATGATGAAGGCTGGAAGTTGAACACACATGATCTGAGTGAATGACTGGGAATGTGCTGATATACTAGATGCTACTGGGCTGATGGGGAAGTGGGAACAGGTGTGCAGGTGGGCGGGTGAGGTCAGATGATGGGAACACAGGTGTTACTGCAGGTAACAGATACAGAGCACATGTTGTGGGATTATAAAAAAAAAATAAGGAACCTTATATCAGCTTTCTCATCAACTATTCCTTTAAAACTGTAGGAATTGTGTTCGATGATGTTATATTTGAGGTAAAAGACACTTTTGGGTATTGATTTGATACAGCAGAATCAGTTTGGATGATGTTGAGATATCTTAAAAGTGTCACATAGATGGACAGTCAGGTCAGGTCAGACCGTGTTCATTTAGCGCTGCAGAAAACAGCACACACACACACACACACACACAGACACACACACACACACAGTGTTTGAGAGCACGATGGGATGGGAGGGGTGGTGTGCTGGCGGGGTTGGTGGTCTATCGCAGTCACATTTGTTTCAGATTTCATCCGCGTAAACAAAGCAAGGCAGGCAGACTCACTGGGGCCTCAGTAAATCAGGCCCAGACGAGCGACCCGACCCGCTGGATTCCTCACACTCTGCTCTGCTGGGGAGGCCCGACACACACACACACACACACACACACATACACAGGGTCTCTGGATCTTTGCAGGGGTGATTTTCCAGCCTTGTTTATGGTAATTAGGTTGTTTTTATGTTTTTTTCTTGAGTGCATCTTCAACTCAACGTTTGATTGCTGCTTCTTTTTGAGTTCTATCAAAAACATGTAGTTTAGTTTGGACACTGGATGTGTGTGTGTTGGTTGGTAGATGACAACGTTTGTCTGGTACTGACCAGTAGTGGTGGAAGAAGTACTCATATCTTTTACTTAAAGGAACAGTGTGCAGGATTATGGGGATATAATGGAATATAATATCCATAATTATGTTTTCTTTAGTGTATAATCACCTGAAACTAAGAATTGTTTTGTTAATTTAGAATGAGCCCTTCATATCTACATAGGGGGGTGGGTCATGCTGAGTTACAGACGTCTCTTTCCCAAAGTAAGTCTATGGGAAAAAGTCTTTTTGGGCCCAATGGCATCCTCGTGACCGAGCGGACGCTACTGCGCCTGCTCCATGGGCCCAATAGATTCGGAAGAACGCCGGAAGATCCGGGTACTTTTCCAGTCGGAAGTCGAGCCATTTTGGCTTCATGTGCCACTGAGCAACTCTTATAGGAATGGACGGGGCCCTGTCTCCAACACTGTATCCGGTTCTCTTTATACATCCATGCCCAGAACGGACCACACCAACAACCAAACACTGGCTCAAGAGATAGCCTTTCACGTTTTTACGTTACCTGATGACCACCGTAGTTCTCCGACATGCTTGGAAAGCAGTGGGGCAACCTCCAGGTCTGAGAAGTGAAGCCAATGCTGAAGTGCCTTAAACTTGCATTCTTTCTAATAGCCAGCAGGGGGCGACTCCTCTGGTTGCAAAAAGAAGTCTGATTGTATAGAAATCTATGAGAAAATGACCCTACTTCTCACTTGATTTATTACCTCAGTAAACATTGTAAACATGAGTTTATTGTTTCAGTCGCTAGTTTCAAGTCTTCTTCAATACAGCATGATGTTCATTTAGTAAATTATGGTCCCATTTAGAGTCAAATAGACTATAAAGCGGGGTATGCTTTAGGGCATGGCTACCTTGTGATTGACAGGTCGCTACCATGGCGTTGTCCGGTACGTGTTTTCTTCTTACAACTTTAAAACTTTCACAGTGTGTTTTTAGTTCATGAAAGTTTTAATTGTAACATTTTTGGTCGCCTAAAAATGTCTTATTCAGCATTCGGTTGTACATAGCTCCACCCTTTTGTGTCATTTTTGGTTACAAAAAAACAAGATGGTGACGGCTAAATACAGTCGTGTCTAGAAGGTAACCCGCAAATTGCGAAATCTGATCTGAGATCTGCAAAAACGTTCAAAAACTCTCGCGAGACTCGCTGACCGACG
>CAKAKR010066676.1:67762-109939 GCA_916700685.1 Adelosebastes latens
TCCTCTGGTTGCAAAAAGAAGTCTGATTGTATAGAAATCTATGAGAAAATGACCCTACTTCTCACTTGATTTATTACCTCAGTAAACATTGTAAACATGAGTTTATGGTTTCATTCGCTAGTTTCAAGTCTTCTTCAATACAGCATGATGTTCATTTAGTGAATTATGGTCCAATTTAGAGTCAAGTAGACTATTCGGTTGTACTTAGCTCCACCCTTTTGTGTCATTTTTGGTTACAAAAAAACAAGATGGTTACAGCTAAATAGTCATGTCTAGAAGGTAACCCGCAAATTGCGAAATTTGATCTGAGATCTGCAAAAACTTACAAAAACTCTCGCAAGACTCGCTGACCGACGACCCATCCGAACCTTAACTTGTCGAGATCAATGCCTAACCTTAACCAGTTTCCCCAACTCGTGAGTTCCCTTCTAGACACTACTGCCAAATACCAAGATGAAGACAGGGAGGCAATGTGATGGCACCAAGGTGAGCTGGAGTCGCTCTGTTGTTTGAATCCCGTTACCATAGATACGAAAGTGTGTGTGAATTCCTCAGTCAGCGCCCGGGAAACCGTCCCACATCAAAAGCAGCCGGCGTCTGGAGTTTGGTTGTGCAACAGTGACCCTCTAAAGCAACAGGTTTCATCGTCCATAATGAGACCCACATTCTGTCCGTCCTCTGTCCTTTGTCGGCTCTGGAGATCCTTAAAACCGCACAAGAGATGAGCTGCTTCATTCTAAATCTTCCCTTTAATCCCATCTTGCAGAGGACGGTGTCATCGCCATTTCAGACAACAGACATGAAGACACAGCAGCACCAGGCGTCTATAAATCACTTTGCTTTATTTAAATCAGCGGTTGGCAGTTATGCTATAAACAAAACATAAAAAGGACGACCAAAAATAATATCCAGCAAGAATAACTGTACTTGGCACTTGATGACCGTGTTTGTCAAGAGGAAATTATACATTTATATTTATATATGTGAGCCAAGTGCCTCCAATATACACATAGGAGCCGAGACGGAAAACCACAAATACCAGCTTTTACGTGGTCTCCACTTCCTGACACCAGATTCTAATTAATATTACAAATAATATTTCAGTAACCCACACAAAATCACCTTCTCCTGTAACCCCAAACCCACAAATTCATCTTCAGTACAGCCGAGACCGAGAAGGAGAGGGAGGTGTGGTCATGATGAGGAAAAAGAAAACCCTAAGATTCAGGATGAGAGGAATGCAAATTCAAATGGAAAAGACTTCCAGAGTGCATATTTAGTGTTTTAGATGTACAAACATCCCAGAATTATCTCATTGGTTGTACAGAGCATGTGTTCAGGGCTCAATTTAACACATTTGGGTCCTGACTGCAAATGACGCTGAGGCTCATGGGTACTGTAGTATCTACAGCCACTCAACATTAGAAAGATGATTTTTCCGAGGCTAAATCTTATAACCGATGGCTGTAATATAATCTCATTAAATTATTTATGTGAATTTACAGTCGGTAAAAATCATAATTAATATTAATATTATATTATTTTTAGGTATTTTATTCCATTTCATTTTTGTATTATTTTAATTATCTGATTTTATTTGCCTCATTGCCTCCTGAAATGGTATAATTCCGGTCCAACCATGATAAACAAAACTTTGTTTTGTAAAGTCCTGTATAAATAAAGTTTATTATTATTTATTATACTTGTTTCGGCAAATACTGTGTGTTGGCTGATGAAGGGGAAAAAGAAGTACTTGCCATACAAGATAAAAGCACCCTGGTGAACGCAAAATAGCCAAAAATGTTTGGTCAATAAAGCATGATTTACTGGAGAAGAGCTGCTCTCTGCGGTGTGTCTATAAGCTAATATACTGATACTACATTTTTCTATAATATAAATATTGGCCTTAAAGGTGCTAAATGCGAGATTGGGAGCACTTTATTGCCTCCGCACAGCTCTCAACATGGCAACTAACTACCAACAGGCTGGTATGGTACGGCAGGATACTAACGTTCATAATATTAGCTTTCTTATCTCTTCTTATCAAGTTTCTATGTTACTTGGCAAAACATTTGTTTTATTTTGCTCAGCCCACTGAGATTTCTCTCAACCAATGAGATCGTTTATGGTTCCAGAAATGTTTGCCTCATCCACTAACACTGTTTGACTCGACTTCCCACACCTCCTTTCCTCCTTCCAGACCGACACAGGGATTTGTTTCCTATTGGACATTTCCTTCTTAAAACAGGATATGTTTCATTTTGCCCCCAACATCTGACCCAGGACCAGCCAATCAATTTGTTCACCACACAGTGCAGTATGATAGCGATGACTGAACCCAGATCAGCTGTTGAGGACAGAAAGCTTCACTGTGACCACAGTGAACATGGGGAATGATACAGGTCAACAAACAGCTGCACAATCACGCATATAAGAGAGAAACCTGGTCTCCTCTGAAACAAAAAGCACATCAATGATCAGGAACATAAAACGTTAAAAGTAGAATTGAAAGCATGGTGCACTATTGGCACAAGAGAAATGACTAGCCATAATCCAGGACCGTCATATTACATACCACAGTCCTGTATCGCCCACTGAGCGGCTCTTCCATTACAAAAAGGCCTCTTCCATTACAGTCGATAAAAATCATGTAAAATTAAAGATGCAAGATTTCTGGAGCACATTTCACAAAACATTTGCCGCTCGCAAATTGAAGATAAATTTGTAGCGCAGCAACTGGCAATAATTTTTATTATTGATCAATCTTGGTTGCTGATTATTTTCTCGATAAATCAAATAATCGTTTGGTCTATAAAATTGTGAAAAATTCACAGTTTTCTTAAGCACAAGGCGACATCTTCAAATGTTTCTTCCAAAACCCAAAGATATTCAGTTTACTACCTCAAAAGACAAAGAAAGGCAGAACTGAGAAGCTGGTAAAAGGGAGTGTTAGACATTTATGCTTAAAATATCAATAATCTAAATAGTTGCCAATTCATTTCTGCCAATCAATTAATAAACTAATCTTTGCAGCTCCCTTCGGGGCTTTTACATGCTCGTGCATGGGTCACAAATATGGCGTTTGTTTTGATTACTTAAACGATTTCGGAACGCAGCCTTAGTAAAAATGGATCTCAGAGAGTAACTCCTTTTGGCGTGGACTTTGGGCTTTGTAACTTTACAGACCTTTTAAATGCACAACAAACTATATAACAGACTAAAGGAAAGGGAAGGAATAATAGGTCCTCTTTAATTTAACTTCCTGTAACAAATTGTAAGAGCTGCTCAGTGACTGAAATGTTGATGTATGACGTTGATATGCAGTATGACGGTCCTTCAAGACTGAGGAATGACGCTAAGGAATGGAAACCATTCTCTCATAAACCCTCTGTGATCTGCGACAGTTGATTTGTTGGTGGTAAACTGGATACACAGACAAATCAAACCCATTAAAAGCTTCAATCGGCCTTTTTCCAAACCCAAAACTGTGCTCACCCAGCACAAAGCAAACCTTCCAACACTGTGATTCGGGAAGAAGGCGGGAAAACTAAAAGACTGAGGAACTTCAAGTTTCCTTAAGATGTTTCCCACGTATTCATCTCACATCTTCATATTTAAATCTTGTGGAAGATATGAACCTCCACGCTCATGAAGCAAGCAAATGACTGCCTGCCCTCCTGCACCTTCAGTACAGTGACTCATCCCAAACATTAACAGGAAATGTGAGGGAGGGGGGGGGGGGGGGGGGTATTTGATGATCAGTATGTTAAAAGAAACAGTATGTGATGATCTATTTGTTCTGATATCTAATCTCTGTAATGCTCCACACTGTGAGCATTATTTTTAATGCCGGCATCTGTTTTGACAGATTAGGTGGCACATTTTTTGCATGGCGGGGGTCTCGTTTTGGAAAGGAACTCAAACGCATCACTAATAATAATAATTATTATTATTATTAGCGTCATCGTCTTCAACTTGAAAACAGCCAGGAGCTCATTCTGGCCTTGTGTGAGAGACACACAACCTAAAATACTCACAGATGAGCTGCTCTATAAAAAAAAAAAAGAAATTAGAATATCTCCACTTTATCAAAGTAAACAGGACAGTTTGACATTGAACAGCCTCTATTCTTATTGCCATGGATAATGATTTCATCTTTAAAGGAATAGTTTCACATTTTGGGAAATACACTCATTTGTTTTCTTTGCAAGCGTTAAGATGACCACTCTCATTTCTGTACAGCAAATATATAGCTACAGTTAGCAGCCAGTTAGCTTAGCATAAAGACTGGAAACGGAGGGAAACAGCTAGCCTGGCTCGGTCTGAAGGTAACAAAATCCACCAACCAGCACCTCTAAAGCTCACGGATTAAAAGCATGTTATATCAACAATTAAACAAACAAGATATTGTTAATGCACCACCGACTGAAATTAAGTTTCCTTGACAGATTAAATTATTTACCCTAGAAACACACAGAAGGTGAAGCCCTGCATAGTGTCCGTAGGTGTTCCTTTCAGTCCGCATATGGCCTCCACCAGTACGGTAGGGCAGCCTGTATGTAGCGAAGGCAACACTGTAAGTCACTGCTACCAGCGAATAAACGGTCAGTAGCTAGCTGTTTCCCCCTGCTTCCAGTCTTTATGCTAAGCTAACAGCTTCTTATTAAACAGACAGATATGAGAGTAGTATCATTCTTGTCATCTAACTCTGGCCAAGAAAGCAAATATTTCCTAAAATGTTGTACTAGTCATTTAATGGAGTACTTAATGGCACTACCTCGTGCATCTCAAAACACAACTCTGTCGTGGGCAAATATTCAAGAACTCTGGTAACTCCCTGCCCTCGCCATGAAACTTCTTACCCCAAATCCTTCATCCCTCTTTCCCTTCCTCTGTCCTTCCATCCTTCCCTCTTTGCTTTTCAAAATGAGCGTGAATCGATGACACAGTGTGACCATCCAGACACATCAAGGTAAGCGTTGCATGTTTATCAGCTGAGGGGGGTAGATGGAGGGACGGTGGGGTGGGGGGAGTGGGAAGTGTTTTTGTTTGTTTGTTTGTTTGTGTTTTATCTGACGGTGACTCCGAGCTTCTCCAGCACTCGCATCCCTTTCTCCTGGTACTCCTCACGCGTCATCCAGAAGTTGTCCTTGTCCTTCATGATGTCGGCCAGCACGGCGCCGCCTAGGAACACCATGTGTTTACGCCGAGGGGGGTCCTCTATCCGGATCTTGAATTTCTGCGATCGAGATAAGGCGGAAAGAAGAGCAGAGAGTGTCAACAGAGAAAAGGAGGAGATAATAACGTGTTGAAACCCCCGCCGCCCTGTGAGGTCCCTAAAATAGACTGAAGATTGTCTTTTAATTACAGGTTGGAGGATTTCCCTGAGCGGCTGCTGGGGCAGCAGATGGTGCTTCCTCTCGAGGAACAATGACATGTTATATTTTCACCTCGTCATCATGGGATCATGACAGAGAGAGACATTTCTGAGGTGTTGAGGGCATTAACAAGACTGTGGTTTCAGTTCCCCCTAGTGGCAAATACGAGGACTGCACAAGAAAACTGTGGGGAAAAAGCAGTGATATACTGTATATTCAACGAATTTCTGTAACTGATCAACCTGATAAAGTTAAAGTTTACATCTAAAATGAGCCGAAAATCAAAGTTGGAAACATACAATGACCCACTCTCTCCCATTGTACAGACAACTCACTACTGCACATTAATCCACTCTACGTAAGCTACATTTCATGAGTTATTATTAGCAATAAATGCTAAAAACAATGCAAGTCTGGGTGCTTATCAACGGAGCCTAATGCTGCACTGACTGGAAAATCTCCTCTTCATCCCAATGTGATACATAAAAATACACTTTCACATAACTAGGAGTAATTTGATTCAGAGGGAGCAAACTTAAGTTAGTAGGCAGCTACTGATCTGTTGGGGACACACACTCCATATTTTCATCATATTAAAATGATCAGTGATGTCTTCCCACTAGGATACATGTTGTTTTTGTTTTTTCAGACACTTGTACTCACCGATAGCTTGTCTACGTCACCCTTCAGCACTCGCTCCAGGTACAGCTGCTTAAGTTCGCGCTCCAGGCGGGACGGCAGGCCGGGATACATGGTGGAGCCTCCAGACAGGACGATGTGTTTGTAGAACTCAGACCTGATCAGAAACACAATGATTTATGACCAGAAAAATGCGTCTTTTTATTACGTCGCTCCACCCTGGCTGTGAGAAGTCTGTTGGTTTTTACTATCTGTTGAACAGATATTAGACAGAAACGTGTGACTCAAAAAGGAAACTTTCCTGAGTATTTCCATCGACTCTAAAAGACGAGCGGTCACTGCCAGCTCACCTGGTATCGATATCTGCGGCATGGATGGTGTTGAAGAGCAGCTCGGCCACACCCACCCCCTCCACGTTGATGAGGTGAGGTTGAAACAGAGCCTCGGGGGCTTCGAACCTCTCACCTCCCACCTTGATCAACCTGCCGTCCGGGAGCTGAGGACACACAACAAAACCCCTGCATTCAGAAATGAAATGACGTCTCTACCTGCGACCGCATTATCAGTGAAGGAACAGATAACGTTTATTAACATGACTGTGACTGACCGTGTACGACTCGACCAGCACCGTTGTCTCCAGCGCCAGCTTCTGTTCCTGCTCGATGTTATAACCGACGTAGCACAGCTTCTCCTTCATCATCCTCACCGTCTCAAAGTCCGCCGAATGGTTGAAGGCGTAACCTCGCAGCAGCAGCAGCTGGTTGACAGACGAGACGGGACGGATTTGATGGTTATCGTCATCATCAAATACAAATATATTAATTTAACATTTTACAAAGAATAAGCTCAACCATATACATATCAACTGCTAAATTTTTGGTATTGTGACATCCCTAGTGTGAACTTGTTTGGCAAGGGCTTGAATGTAACGGACATTCATTTATATATTAATGTCCCGCACTCCAGCTTTAATCTGTTGCTATTAGGGCTGTCAATCAATTAAAATATATAATTGCGATTAATCGCATGATTGTCCTCAAGTTAATCGTGATAAATCGCAAATTAATCGCACATTTTTGTATCTGTTCAAAATGTACCTTAAAGGGAGATTTGTCAAGTATTTAATACTCTTATCAACATAGGAGTGGGCAAATATGCTTGCTCTATGTAAATGTATGTATATATTTATTATTGAAATCAATTAACAACACAAAACAATGACATATACTGTCCTCAATAGTAAGGATGCACTGATCCGACTTTTTCAGTCCCGATACGGATAGCGATACCTGGGCTTTGGGTATCGACCGATACCGAGTAACGATCCAATACCAGTGTTTAATTAATAAGCTGTATGCCTCACTGTGTGAAAGTGGAAGTGATATTTATTATTGGAAATCAATTAACTACACAAAACAATGACAAATATTGTCCAGAAACCCTCACAGGTACTGCATTTAGTACAAAAAAATCATAACATGGCAAACTCAAGCCCAACAGGCAACAACAGCTGTCAGTGTGTCAGTGTGCTGACTTGACTATGACTTGCCCAAAACTGCATGTGATTATCATAAAGTGGGCATGTCTGTAAAGGGGAGACTCGTGGGTACCCATAGAACCCATTTTCATTCACATATCTGAAGGTCAGAGGTCAAGCGACCCCTTTGAAAATGGCCATGGCAGTTTTTCCTCGCCAAAATTTAGTGTAAGTTTGGAGCGTTATTTAGCCTCCCTCACCAATGGATTTTTTAGGTTTTCTAGTTTCATATGATGCCAGTATCTTCACTCTAGCTTTAAAACTCAGCCCGCTACAACAACCTAAACATCGCAAGTTGCATTAAAGCATTAAAGAAATTAGTGGTGTTAAAACAAATTTGTGTTATTGCATTATTATTGCGTTAACTTTGACAGCCCTAGTTGCTATAACTACTTCCACTCTTGTGGGAAAGCACCACATAAATACACATACTTTGTACCACATATGCATTTCCCCACATATCCACCAAATGTCAGAATGAAATGTTGCATTGAGGGAAATATAAAGACAGTCCATCACTGTGTGGGGCTGCCAGTACCTTGATGAGGTAGCGTGTTATGTCCCTCCCTGCGATGTCAAGACGTCGGGTCAGGTGAGGCAGTGAGAAGCCTTCGTACACCGGACAGATGTGAGTGACGCCGTCACCAGAGTCGACCACAACTCCAGTCAGCAGTCCTAAAACAAAGATATGCAAAGATGTGTATCACCCAAATAGGCTTGTGCCGAAGGGCGATAGGATCGTATATCGACGATTGAAGGAATGATCGACGATTGGTTTTTCATTTGCCAATATTAAGGCGATTTGAACTAACTTACTATCAGAACTAAGATGCTATAAAAATTATCTCTAGAATCATTAAGAGATGTTTCTGGTGGAGCGGCATGTCCGCCCGCTGAGCCTCGTTAATCAGCACGAATGACAAGTGAATTTTAAATCCTTAATTACAAACCACTTTGTCGTCTGTTTTCCATGGATCTGACCGCATCTCCGTTCTCCATATACCTGCTCAACAAAACTTCACTCTGTGCTCCATAAGAGTAGTTAACGTTATGGATGTTTTTTTTTTACATTTAAAGCTTTGATTGAGGTTTTCGAATGAAGCTTTGAATGTCTGTTGTCATATTTTATGACGTTATCACCCTAAAAAAAAAATAATGGGAAATATGATTTTGTGTTATTGTGGTTATACTAATTTAATTTATGGTGCTGTTAGATTGCAGCTAGACCGCCTCGTTAATACACGTGCGTGCCTCGCTGCAGCAAGTGGGAGACAGTTTTGACCGCAGTGAAAATGTTGTTTTTTAAAGGCTAAACGACAACAAATATAGATTTAAGCAGAATATTTTGTTAGATAAAAACATATTTGGAAATTATTATATCTATCTTTTTTAAATACATTTTGACTTTTGACATACAGCTAGTGGCTTTTGCTAAAGTAGCACACATACATTTTGTTCAGAGAATTCAGGCTTTTCTGGTTTAGGAGTGGTCATGAGTGTTACGGAGACAAACAAACCTTGAGCGTAGAGAGTGAGGACGGCCTGGATAGCGATATAAACTCCTCTGAACTGGTACGTTTCAAACATCACCTGGCAGAAGACAAACAGAAAGTATCAGTTAACTACTAAAGCACAACATAGATATGTTTTTGTGTTTCTGCCACATGTGACGCACGTGTAGTTTTATAATCAATTAGACTTATGTCATTACAATAGAGGGACACGTCACACTGCCCCAGTCTCTAAGACAAAGTTAAAACATCTGGAATGTTACATATGATTCTGCCCACCTCTATAATCTTTTCTCTGTTCTTGGTGGGGTTCATAGGCGGCTCGGTCAGTAGGATCTTGCAGTCTCGCGAGTCGATGTTGAGTTTCTCTGGGCCGAAGGTGTAGTCCCACAGGTGCTTCATGTCGTCCCAGTTCCTGACGATGCCGTTCTCCATGGGGTAGTTCACCTCCAACATAGAGCGCAGCTCGCTGGCCTCATCCCCCACCATCAGGTCCTGCGAGATGTCAGAGGTCAACCGTTCAGCAGATTGAGAGACATACTTTGGACAAGCGGATGTTAGCTCTTTACCTGCTGCTTTTCTTCACTATTGTTGGCTGGTGTTTCTCTGTTACAGTGCAAAGCCACAAGGTTTTCATTTCAGCAGCTGATTTATCATGCAGGATGACCACTGCTCCACCCGGCTTTATCTTTGCTAAAAACCCTGATTTTTTTGATGGTTCTTAAGATTATCTTTCCAGATATTCCTGTGGTGTGAGGTATGTTAAGAGTGTTTTTTACATCCCCCGATCGGCTTTAAAGTCCATCCTGGCCGTACCGATTTCAAATCATAAATATTAAACATGTTCAATATTTGCTTAGATTGAATTAGATATCCTGTTGTATGTGGGGTACACCGAGGACAGCCGATGACGCAGTCACGTGGGAAAGAATGATAACCAATTGGGAATCAAGCTGACTGAAGCAGAGGGAAAATCTTTTAGTGTGGGCCAACCTTAAGGTGCTGGAAGTCTCAAAAAGTCCAAACTGGTAAAAGAGATATCTGCACACTTAGATCTATGCAGTGTTTCACTATATTTGACCTTTCGTTCTAACAGACCTTCATCAGAGCATACAGCTTAAAATAACCAATCCCATTCTAATCATTGTATGCAACACACCTGTGCACACACTGGTGGTAGAAGCTCCACCTCCTGGGAAGTGCAGCATTAAAGTACTGAATGGAGTACTGTGAGGCATACAAGTGGAATAGTCTTCTTTTATCAGCAGCTGATTTATCAAATTACTTCCCTCCTGTCTGACTAAAGTAAATCATTGAAATTAGCTGCTGCAGTGTTTGGTTAGCATGCAAAAATCTTAGAACTCCATATAACATGGCCAAAAATCCCTGGGCTATCATACATGATACTTATGTTATCCCACCGGCTGTCCTGATACATCCAATGAACTACTTGAGTTACAAAGATTTCAATGTTACCTTGATTTCAATGTTGCCAACTTTAGCTGTGGAGCGGATGATTGGCCGGCCAACCAGCGCTGGGAAAATGTGTTCAGGGAAGTTGGAGCCTGCATAGCCGCACTTGACAAACTAGGATGGGATTGAAAGAAGAAAAGAAGGGAAAAAATAACATGGTAAAGTACAATGCATGTTCATTGAGTAAATTGTTTTACTAGAGCAAAATCCTGTAGGTTATAAGACAGATATAAGATCATAGAGTCAGACTTTTGTGAACCACAGTGTATTTGAGAACTTTGTCACAATATGATTAACGGACAATAAACAAGTGAGGCTGAATCTACACATCAATTCCTAACTATACATGGTGATGTTCATAATCACACATCCCTTTAAGGCTCATGATCAATTTAATTACATTGCTTCAAATGTTTATGAATTGATTCATCTGTGCATGGCTCCATCTTTTCCTCACAAACCAAATCTGGCCTGCCAAACAACAGAGCTCCCTGCAGGGCTTTTATTTTATCCAGTTGTTAAAAGTTCATCGTTACAAAGATGTTATATCAGAGTTAGTTTTCTGAACTCTCTCCTTCAACAAGCTTTGATAAAACACATAACAAAAAATATTTCATCCGTGCAAAGTTTCAAAATGACTATTCCTTCATAATAAAATGCTTTTGTTTTGAAGTACATGCAGGAAGTGAAGTGGCATCAGCAGTAGCTTTATGAATCAACGTCAGCCCTCCACAGTAAATGAGCTGAGCAGAACAGAAAACTGTAGTCATTGTGGATCAGTCATGTCTGGCCAATGTCTGATCGGTCAGTATTGGGGCCGACACAAATCCAACAGACCAAATCTGTGCATTTCTAACCTCAGTAATAAAAACAAGACCACAGTAAGAATCATGGCCTATTTTACAATGTTTTTTTTCTTCCTGAAAATGTATCAGATGTGTCATTGTCAACAGCACAATTTAAAATCTGCTCAACTTTTACCCAGAAAACAAGACAAGAACTTTGCAGGAGGGCCGGGAATGCTACCTGACCTCTCCCGGATCAAGCCCACATATTTCTATTATATTAATCGTTTTATTTTATTTTTAGATAATAGTAAAACACTGACCAGGAACATTTTACTGCACAATGAGTAGGCCTACTTTTACTTCTCATACTTTAAGTACATTTACATTTATAATCAGGGAATGAAAATTAGCATCTGCCACCTGCCAAATACAGGGTAAATGTTGGCTGTGGCAGGTAAAAATTTCAGGTCACCTGCTACCATGGCAGACAGGTTTTCCTTATATTAAGAAATATTATATTAAGAATATTTGAGCCGAATAAAGTGATTGGAACGGGCTTACAGTCCTGCGACAGCTACAGATGCTGGATTTTATTCTTTTTTTTTGTCAGAGCATTTGATTTATCGATTGCTGTCGGGGTGTAATGAGAATTTCAACAAATATAATAAAACATGTTTTTGAAGAATATTACCAACTCTAGCTTTAGGTTCGTGATATATTCCATATTTATACTATCTTAACAAATCTAAAGTGTTCTACATAGATTTCAAAAGTGTCAGACAAAAGTATTGAGTGCCTGGTAGAAATTTTCAATGACCTGCCACAGCAGGTTTAATTGCTGTCTTGTAATTGTTTTTCCCCATGTTGTCCATGTATCTGTTTTTATGTTTTTTATTTTTTTCCCACTCACAATGTTGATTGGTTATGTTTGCCCAGAAGTCTTTATAGATATATAAATCAATCTCCTCCTCACAAACACTAACCATACACTTCCACGCAACACACACACTTGTCTTTTTTTTATATATTTACTGTATTGTTATTGTTGTTATTATATATATCTTGTCCTACTTGTTTGTTATCATTATTATGTAGTCATATTATTTCTTTATATTAATCTCGTCTTTAGGTGGAGGCTTCAGATAAGCCCAGTGGGTTTTTTTGCCTCTTCCTGCACTGTATATTATTCATTTATTTTTTTGTTATGTTGTATAGTCTAAAATTGTGCAAAAAAAATAAACAAATAAACAAATAAACAGTGGCAGGTGAGGAAAAAACTTAATTTCAGACCCTGCTTATAATACTTACATACTTTTACTGAAGTAAGGTTTTGAATGCAGGACTTTTACTTGTAGTGGAGTGTTTTCACAGTGTGGTATTAGTACTTCGACTGAAGTAAAGGATGTGAATATTTCCTCCACCGCTGGTGAAAGCTGCAGCAGATCTGACAAGTTGCCTTACATGGAAGAACTGCCTCAACTTCCGCGTTGGTGCAGTGGTTCCTCACTTCACCTTTTACTGGGCGATATAGTTTAATTAATTTTAGCATTTTTAAAAGCTAGATATAATGTGACCATTTAAAGACATGCTGCTGACAACTGTCCTCTATGTGTATGAGGGCGGGGTCGTTTGAATTAGGTACTGAGCTAACCTAGTTAGCATAAGATAAGATAAGATAAGATAAGATAAGATAGAACTTTATTAATCCAGAAAGAAATTCTTGTGCCAGAGATTGCTAAAAAATACAACAAAATTACAACAAGTTCAAGTGTATAAAATAAAAAGTACTATTTATAGCACCAGTGTCTAATAGAATAACAATTAAGTAAGATACATTTAGTAAAAATTAGTAAATAAGATAAGATAAGTAAAATAAAAAAGGTAAGGTAAGCTAACAAACAAACAGAAAAATAAGTAATATTGCACATGTTGGACATTAATTAATATTGCACACAATGAGCAACATTACCTAGCTAACTGAAAATAAAATAAAATAAAATTATAATTCTGCCCTTAAAAACGTGATCTTTTTAACTCCAAATCAGCTGGTGTCTGGTGGTTCTGCTTTGAGTATTTATGTAATAATCAAAGCTAAGGACAGGAAGCTAGCTTACCTGAGCATGTAAAGCTACCAGCACAGGGTCGGAAATCACATTAATTTACATTATGACTCAGTAATTAGGTGCTTAAATGTTTAGTGCTTACTTGAGGCTATTATTATTATTATTATTATTATTATTATAGTGCTGGGTTTAACTGTGCAGTAGCTGTCAGTGCATAATGTTACTGTATCCCTGCTGCAGCTGCAGATGAATGATCTGAATCCAGCTGACAGACACATTCCTCCATCAACCCACCCAGTCAAGCTAACTGTTAGCCTGTTAGCCTGTTAGCATGTTAGCTCCCCGGTTACTTCCTGTTTCCACTTCTCTCCGTTTTTCTTATCAAACTGCACCGACACGGAGAGACACAGGGGTGAGATTTAAACACTGCCGCCTCGTTCTCAAACTTACCCCGGTTCCATTGTCACAAACCACGACTTTTCTCCCTTGACTGTCCATTTTTTTGTCTCCTAAATCCAGCAGCAGCAGCCAACTGCCTGCACTCTAACGTCAAGCTAACCAACCACCGGAAGCAACACGCAATATTAAACTGTTATTCCTTCAGAATAAAAGCCCAAACTGTTCTTGTGTTTTTTTGATTATCTGACTATAAAGATGACTTTCAACATCAAAGAGGAATCAACCTAACTCAAAGTCAGCGTGGAGATGCTACAGTATATGTCTACTTTTTTCAAATAAAAAAACAACAACAAATTTGTCATGAAAGTGGTATGGAACAAGAGAAAGGAATAAGAAGTCCTATACATTTAATTGTAGTTGAAGAGGTATTCAGTTGCTTTTACTTAAGTAAAAACTACAACTGTAATAATACCACACTGTGAAAATACTCCACTACATGTAAACGTCCTGCGTTCAGAACTTAACAGCAAAATTTAAAGGTCCCATATTGTGCTCATTTAATACTTGTATTTTGTGTTTCTACTAGAACGTGTTTACATGCTGTAATGTTAAAAAAAAAAGTTTATTTTTCCAGTATTTCTCTGTGGATTAAGCGTTTCGATACTTTCACAGTATTTATATAGAACTTAAACCTGCTTTATAATGTAAAAGCCATGAAAATGTCACTTTTTATAATATGGGACCTTTAAGTAAAACTACAACTGTAATAATACCACACTGTGAAAATGTTCCACTACTAGTAAATGTCCTGCGTTCAGAACTTAACCACAAAATTTTAAATCTGCTCAACTTTTACCCAGAAAACAAGACAATAAAACGATTCTGTATACATGAAATACATAAAAGTAAAGTACTTTTTATATATAAATATATATATATATACCTGATTCACACCGCAGCAGGTGCCTGGTGCAGGCTGGGAATGCTACCTGACCTCTCCCGGACCATGCCTACATATTTCTTGCTGGCTGGGTAGTCACTGAAAAGTAAATACTGTATGGTCCTTAAATGTTAGTGACCATTGAATAAGGGCTACAGTGGTCCATATTGTTTGGACAAAAAACTCTCTGAGCTGAAGAAGCACTGAGGTGGAGCAGCTCTCACACTCTGAAGACCAACTCCACCACCTCCAAAGCTTTCTATCCATTAAAGCTACTCCACCCACGAAAGACTGGACAGAGGTCAGCGTTCATCTACCGTCATACGGAGGGACGGTATACTTTTTTTTATCTTTATAGAAATAAATAAAAACAAAGGGAAAATCTTGGATGTTGTGAGTTGTTTTGTGTGGACTTGAATTATTTATATCTAACTCATATCGAATGACTGTGTAATGTGAAAGGTTTCGCTCATAATGATGAACCCACAGAGAATCATCACCATCTCTGCAGCTCTACTGGGCTTTTTAGCCTCTTTTAGCTCCTAGTATTGGTTTTGCAGCACATTTCCTGTCTGGTTCAGTCTCAATGTTTTCATCAATCACTATCCAATATGGCTGCCAGAGAAAACAGATCACTTGACAGCCCTAATTTGATATTACATATCCAAATATTATTAATTAATTACACAGTTATATAACAATACTGCATATATTTTTGTTTCATATATTGTATTCATTATTTATGATTATATCTATATTGTGCATAAAACCCCAAATAATGATTCTGATAGTCTGTGTACTGGATTTATTTTTGCACATTTGCAAACATTGATACGTGGAAACAAAAGGGTGTCTACTTTCACTTGGTACATTGTTACTTGAGTATTTTAATCTCATGCCACTTTATACGTCTACTTCACTACATTTCAGAAAGAAATATTGTACCTTTTACTCCACTACATGTATCTACCAACTTTAGTCATCAGTAACTTTACATGACTTTCATGTCTATGTAGAGCGAGCACAAGCGCAAGCCAGACACTGACTTTCGTTGACTTAACGGCTACAGGTGTCGCTGTTAACAAGCATTTCAGATTATTACAAACAGTCCCTTTAAGATAAGTAACATCTTGAATGTAGTACTTTTACTTGTAAAAAAGTATTTTTACACTGTGGTATAAGTCCTTTTACTTACTTACTTAACGCTAACTGAATTATGCTTCCACCACAGGAAAAATCATATGGTTTGACTGCTATATAACGCCCATGCACACAAGACTACACTACCCATGATTCATAGCCTCTGGTATTTCCGGGTAGGTATTGCTGACAGCCATATTTGATTCGATTATGCTGTTCTGGCTGCGACAACCTCAACCAGTTCAGCCAGTTCTTCTTGACAAAAACAACAAAACACGGTCTCTTTCTCTCTCCCACTACTGATACTGCTGCGGCCAGCTGTAAGATTAACCTGCGACGAAGTCCAGCTGCTGCATTCAACAGTAACAACGGTTCATAACCTGTAGTCAACGATGAATCCCGAATAGTAAGTAAATCTCCATTATGATGACAGGTCCGGTTGAGCTGTCAGCTGAAGCTAAGCTAACGTTAGCTTAGCCAGGCGAAGCTAACGTAGCAATACTACACTGTAAAAAGCTTCCTCCAGAAGTATTCAGAGGTTTTACTTATGTAAAAGAAGCAATACTACACTGTAAACATACTCTGTTACAAGTAAAAGGGCCCTGCATTCAAAATCATACTCAAGTACAAAAGTATTAGCATCAAAATATACTTACAGTACTGAAAGTAAAAGTACTCATTATGCAGAATGGCCCCTTTCAGATTCATATATATATATTATATTACTGGATTATTATGTGCATATTCTGCACCCTCAGCCTGGAATTTGCTCCAAAATGACCTAAAAATCAAGGAGCTGGTATCATTAAATATTGTTAAATCTAAAATGAAGGCTTTAGAAGCAGACTCTATGGCATGCCAATGTTTTTAGCCCTCTTGTTGTACAGCTGACTCCCAGAAAAGTTCCTTTTTGTCTTTAGATAGTTCTCTTTTAATGCATATTTTAGTGCTTTTAGTGTTTGTGAATTGTATTTTATCTCTATTTGTGTCTGCAACTTTGTGTTCTTGCTGCTGACCGTCTCAGCCAGGTCTCCCTTGGAAAAGAGGTTCTTAATCTCAATGGGACTAACCTGGTTAAATAAAAAAAAAAAAATTAGCTTCCCTGGCTAAGCTAACGCTAGCTTAGCTTCCCCCGGCTAGCTAGCCAGGGAAGCTAGCGTTAGCTTAGCCGGGTGAAGCTAAGCTAACGTTAGCTTCCCTGGCTAGCCGTACAAAATGAACGTCAGCTGCTTTGTCTCCTGTGCTAAGCTAACTAAGCTAACTAAGCTAGCTGTCTGTAGAAGGGTGTGTACGCACTATCAAATGACAGCGTTGATATTTAACACAAAAGTCACGTTTATCAACATTTTCCGGTCAATACAAGACCCATTAAATGGACTAATTATGTGTGTTCCGTCAACAACGCTTGTTAGCTCACTTATAGTAACTTAAACGGACGTTAGCATTAGTAGCTAGCAGGCTAGCTGAAGGAATAGCTACGTAGCTGTTACCGGACACTGTTGTTGAGGATTTGTGTTGTTGACATAGTTAAGATACATTGTGACAGTTTGATTGAGTTCACAGTCCTGACAGTAAACACCGAAGCTAATTGATATATATCTGAACCGATCTGGTTGTAGGTATATCTGTAATTTCAGTGTTAATTTATCCACCGCAAACAGGAAGTTGTCCTGATGATGTGGAGTTAGTTAGGTAATGTCAGTCTCTGTGTGTGTTAACGTTACCTCACTATAAAGGGCTTCAACCAACCAATATTCATATTGTTTGTTTAGATTAAAGAATTAGTCGTTTACTCAGATGTATTTAGATGTTTTACTTAAGTAAAAAGAAGCAATACTACACTGTAAAAATACTGTTACAAGTAAAAATCCCTGCATTCAAAATCATACTCGAGTACAAAAGTACATAAGTATTAGCATCAAAATATACTTATTATTCTATACTAATTATGCAGAATGGCCCATTTCAGATTCATATATATTATATTTAGTTAGGTAATGTCAGTCTATGTGTGTGCTAATGTTACCTCACTGTAAAGGGTTTCAACCAATTAATATTCATGTTGTTTGTTTAGATTAATGAATTATTCTTTTACTCAGAAGTATTCAGATATTTTACTTAAGTAAAAAGAAGCAATGCTACACTGTAAAAATACTCTGTTACAAGTAAAAAGCCCTGCATTCAAAATCATACTCAAGTAAAAGTAAAAAAGTATTAGCATTAAAATATACTTACAGTACTGAAAGTAAAAGTACTCATTATGCAGAATGGCCCCTTTCAGATTCATATATATTATTATATTATAATTATTGATGTATTAATGTGTTCATCACTTTAATGTTGCAGCTGATAAAGGTGGAGCTCATTTTAGTTACTTTATTTACTTTCCTTCCTTCTTTTTAGTTTTAATCTACAATAATATCAGAATTCAGTGTTTCCCCTATGGATGGAGTTGTAGCAGCAGAGGTACTGCCATATAGGGGAAACACTGGAATTTGTTAGTTGAGGTGTATTTTGTGTTAATGACATACTGTACATCTGCAAAGTAACTTAAGTTATCAAGTAAATGTAGTGGAGTAAAAAGTACAATATTTGCCTCTGAGATGTAGTGGAGTACATATAATACAGCATAAAATATAGTATAGTACATATAATACAGCATAAAATACAGCACTATAATACAGCATAAAATTGAAATACTCAAGTAAAATACAACTACCTCAAAATCATACATTAACAGGACTTGTGTGAATGTACTGAGTTACATTCCACCAGTGCTAAAGGGCTGCTACTAACAAATATTTATAATATGGATCAATATAACGTTTTCGATAAATTAATTAGTTGTTTACTCTAGAAAATGCCAGGAGAATAGTGAAAATAGTGAAAAAAAATCATAATTTCCTGGAGCTCAAGGTGACGTCCTCAAACTGCTTGGTTTGACCATCCAACAGTCCAAAACCAAAATATATTCAGTTCACAATAATATAAAGCAAAGAAAAACTGCAAATCCTCACATTTGAGAAACTGAATCAGATTTTTGGTGTTTTTGATTTATAAATAACCTAAACAATTTATTGTATTATCAACATCATTGGTGATTTATCCTCTGTCGATTTTCATATTGATTAATCAAAATCAGCTATATTGGTAAAATATGTGAACACATACAATGTTTTTCGTTGTGCTCAATCTACACGCACAGAAATAGACATACAGCTAAAAAACAAGGACAACAAATCTGAACAAAGGTAATAAATGAACATTTAACTAAATAGAAAATGTATGTGTTAAAGTATTATTATATAGAAATATAAAACAACAATGACATTTGTCGACTGTAAGACAATAGTGCAAAAGGTGCTGGAATAAATATGTAAAGATTCATGTAACAGCTAATCGACTAAATGTTTTATCACTATTTAGATTGTCATATCATATGTTGTTAAACTGTACAGTTGTTAGTAACAGGGTTATAACTAACAAGTATTTTATTGATTACTTTCACCATTATGTTTTGATGACATCATTTATCCTGTTATTATTCTATTTAGTGCTGAAACGATTAGTCGGCTGACTTAAATTTGATTATCAGCAATTTAGATAAGTGGTCAATCATTTAAGACATTTATCAATCCAAAATACCAAACATTATTCCAGCTTTCTCATATGTGAGCATTTGCTGCCTTTTTTATATCTTTGTAAATTGATTATGTTTTGGGTTTCGGACTGTTGCTCAGGAAAAAAAATAAGACCTTGAGTCACCTTGAGCGCTGGGCAAATGAGATGGCCAAACTCTATTTGCAGTCGCAACTCTATTAACTGGGACTGGATATTATAATTTGTTTAAAGTTGATACCACTATGATACCTTAGTTTCAGTAAATTATGAGTCTAATGACCCTAATATTGTGTAATTTAGTGTGTTGCTGGTGTTTTGATTATAATTTTGTGTTAATGTATTTTTTCCTCCTCTATCCTCACAGTGATTATTTATTCAAACTGCTCCTGATCGGTGATTCTGGTGTTGGAAAGTCTTGTCTCCTTCTCCGGTTTGCAGTAAGTGTCTGTTTTTCAGCCACTGTTACATAACAGGCTTTTATGTCTTTCCTTGTCAGCGCTGTGATGGTTGATAACCCTGCAGGTATCATATCTGCCACCCAGACCCACCTGTATGTGTGTGTGTTTTATCCTAGGATGACACGTACACAGAGAGCTACATTAGTACCATCGGTGTGGACTTCAAGATCAGGACCATCGAGCTTGACGGAAAGACCATAAAACTTCAGATTGTAAGTAAAGGAGAACGTCATGTAATCGGGCTGTAAATAGATAAGTAGTGCTAAACTTTGGATTATGTTTGTGTCGGTTTGGACTGATGACGAGTTCTGCTTTGCTTTCTCAGTGGGACACGGCTGGTCAGGAACGGTTCCGTACCATCACATCCAGTTACTACAGAGGAGCTCATGGCATTATAGTAGTTTATGATGTCACAGATCAGGTCAGTGATGCTCGAGGACAAATGACGTTTGTTTTAATGTTGGATTCTTTATTCCCCCAGGTCCATAAAAAACTATAACACCTAGTCATCATCCAGTCACACAGTAATGCTAATGAATATTTAATATTTTCAAGATAGTACTTTATTTATGGACAATTATGACCTGAATTATGACCTGTTTGCATGCTGCAAAAATCAGCATGCAAACAGTAGAGTGGATGTTGAAGTAGATGGGATTTATTGTTTTATGTTTGTTTTTTACCGTGGTATCGTATCGGTACCAAGAATTGTGGAATTTCACTGGTATTGGTATTGACTGCAAAATTTCTGGTATCGTGACATCCCTAATGTAGTACAATACCCTCGGCTAGTTTACATTAATGTGCTTTATGTACATTAATCAACCACAATTCAACTGAAAATATCCATTTGTCATTGTTAATAGTGTATATTGATGGTGTAGTATGTAGATATTATAGCCGGAGTGATTTTTGAGACTGACATCAATATTTCTGGTTTAAAACATAGCATAAACAAACATTTTTTATAAGGATTCATTAAATTTGATTTAAATTTGAAAAATTACGACCAAGCAATGAAGTGAGCGTGACAATTTACAGTATAAAAGTAAACTTCTCTCTAATGGACAAACTTATGTAATGAAGACACTATGTCTAAAGGACCATAAATATATCTTTGGCTTGGCTGTACTGAAATTTTGGCTGATATATAAGACGATATTGTAATATCTGTGATAACATTAGGTGATTATATCAACCGGTCAGGCTCAAATAAATATGTAAAGTTACAGCGATATTTAAGGCATCCAATGGACTTTATTTGTCAGCCACTGGTTTCAGTTTGTTACAGTAAAGTATGGAAATGTATTATATATTCATAGGAGAAAAGATGCATCGCTGCCCCATCAGACCTCTTATGTTTTGTTGCGAACTGGATGTCATCGAGTTAATTGTCTGACTGAAACAGTTTCTTTAAGCAGACGTCAGTATCGGTATTGATGGCTGCTGTCTTTCTGCTCCCCGTCATCAGGAGTCCTTCAATAATGTCAAACAGTGGCTACAGGAGATCGACCGCTACGCCAGCGAGAACGTCAACAAGCTGCTAGTAGGCAACAAGTGTGACCTCACAACGAAGAAGGTTGTGGATTACACCACGGCTAAGGTGAGTGGACGGCAGGTTAACACACAGCTGTGAGACACTCTGTTACAAGAATATTTGATTTAGCAATCTCACTTTTGTATATGGCAGTTTGTCCAAATATGTGTAGCTTAAAAGATAGAGATGAACATGAGCTGACTGAGCAGCAGTCTATTTTTTTCTTGCCACTGTGGTCTCACTCTCATAGCCTTGAAAATCTGATGAGCTCACTTTTTGCTGTGAGATATCAGAATAGAAAACATCAACTTGTAATCAACTGAGCTTCCAGCTGCTCGTCAGAAAGCTGGGTGACCTCTGGGGAATGGTTTAGAAGTTGATGACTGTGAGCTATGTCATTTAAGAAGTGCCACATTAGGGTTATATATTTATACAAGTATTGACTTGCTCATTCAGTTCGGTGCAAAGTCATTTCGGTCCATGTGTCCTGACGACACCCACTCTGTTTTTTTAGGACACAAAATGAGGTAAAGGTGGCACCTCAAAATGACCTACTGAACCATTTTAATTAATATTTCCTGTAAATAACAAGAAATTTAAATATACACCAGGTCCTACGCAGCTGTGTGAGGCTCCATCTGTCTTCTCTGCTTATAGGAGGCACTGGAAACGACCTAACTGTTATATAACTCTATAATTGTGTAATTAAAGAAAATGAAGAACTATAAAGTGATACCCTTCCTCTGTAGATTAAACTTTCATCCGTTTCACCCTTTCACTATTTTGGGTGTTTTGAAGTGGGGTTGTGTGAGGTACTTATTTATAGTCAGTGTATTACCTACAGTAGATGACGGCCGGCGCGCCCCCAGTTTGGAGAAACAGACAGGAGTACCAGCACAGAACCAAAACAACGTACTGCTGTGGACGGGGCTGGCAGTAAAACGTATTATAGCCACCTAAAAAAAAATCAATATCAGTTTAAGTGTATGCTATATTTAGAATATTTTCACCACTTTACCTTTACCTCAGAAGACCCTTTCCTATGGGGAACTGATATTATTTAAATGTGTTTTCTTTCTTTCCACCATTTTGTTTTTTTTGTTATGACTATTTAACTTTAAAGGCCTTTACACACCGGGGGCGTGACAAATGAACGACACAAAAAACAAGCGAAATACTCGCCTGCGAATTTATATGTCTAGGGCTTTTATCGTGAAAGGCAAGAACGGAAGGAGTGGATCTGGTATGCGCTGCTTTTGTTGAGGTTGAAACGGGTAATATTTGAGCATATCGGAGCATTTGATTTATTGATTGCTGTCGGGAAAAGACATTCCTAAAATCTTTACCAACCCTACCTTTGAGCAGCAGTTAGTTTGTTGTCATGGAATTTAATTGATTTAACTCCTCCCTTTCGTTCTCCAGGAATTTGCCGACAACTTGGGGATCCCCTTCTTGGAGACGAGCGCCAAGAGCGCCACCAACGTGGAGCAAGCCTTCATGACCATGGCGGCCGAGATCAAGAAGAGGATGGGCCCCGGGGCCACGGCCGGGTCCTCAGAGAAGTCCAACGTCAAGATCCAGAGCAAGCCAGTCAACACCTCGTCCGGAGGCTGCTGCTGAGACCTCGAAAGCCACGACCTGAATCCACCCCCCGAGCCCACGACCAGTCTCAATGTTACCATGCTCCACAGGAAAAGAGAAGCAGAGAGCGAGCGAGCGAGAGAGAAGGAGGGAAAGACAGACAGAGGAGGAAGACTTTGAGTGGACCGGGTTGTAAGTGTGTGTGCAGCTACAACACCAGATTCCCACCCCACCCTTTCAAAGTCAGCAATAGGACGGTAAGCCCATTCATACCCACAGAACACACTGGGCGGTTCTTTTTTTTTTTCTTACTTTACCAAAACTCATACTGGAAAAAAACAAAATGTATACAATTTTAACAGTGTGTGAAGTTAACCAATGAAAGAGAACACGTGTATACAGCTTTTCTTCTTCTTTTTGTTTTGTTTTTGTTTGCCCTGCTCTTCATTTTGAGTTCGTTAAATGAGTCACTTTTCTAAAAAAACTGAAGAAAAAAACCCACACAGTTGTCTTTATTTAGCTGTGGATAACAGCATGACTTTGGCCCTGAATCTCCTCAGATAATATGAATCGGTAAGCACTTCAAATGAAGCACATGCTTAAACCAGCATCATGCATGTTCAGAACAGATCACATGCTCCCTCAGCTGCATGTGAGCAGTCATGATGCCGTCACGAAGCGAGCGGCTTCCTGCTCCCAACAGGAAACGCTCCCGATAACGTCACCTGCTCCCAACTTCACAGTGTCGCCCCTAAAAACGATGTGCCAGTGCCTTTGTGGCAGGAGATTTACATGACATTTATGCCTTCGGTGCTCTTGTGTTGTCGGCGTATTCCCCTCATATGCCCACAGTCGTGACTTCTTCTTACCTAAAGAATCCACTTTGTATGATAGCAGTTAACATTCCTGTATATATCTATATTCGGCTCTGTGTGTGCTCTGCTGGTATTCATGATACAATAAGCATGTGCTACATTGGGAGACGTGACGTCAGCCGTGTGTTTTTCTCTGCTAATGTTCCTCAACCGACAGCACAACCACAACAGGAGAAAACGAAAAACCACCATCCCAGCTCGAGATTAATCTATAAACTGTATATATTTATACATAAATGTAAGAAGTGATTTGCAAATTGTGTAGAGAAGCAAGTGAAGCGAATGACATGATAAATAGCTGGAATTAGTAATCTCGGCACGTGATTTGTGGCTGCGGACATGACATTTTTGTGGCACAATGTCTACTATTAAAACAATGAAGGAGATCTTTGATAACTGCTGATCCTCATGGTGTGGTTTTTTTTTCCTTCTGCACACTTTCTTCACACTTGTTGTCCGGTCTCAGTTCAACCTTTGTTTCAGTGGGTTTTTTCAGCGAACCATAAGCTGAGAGGAATGATGATCTTTGGCCCAGATTTCTCAGGCTGCAGTTTGACACAGCAGCTTTTTATTCACCAGGCCTCCAAAGAGAATATACTACCATTAGTTCATAATAAAACTTTACCCTAAAGTCACATTTCACAATAACTACAGTATTTTACAGTTCAGTTTCTAGTCATAGGTTCAAGTAAATAAGCCAAACAATGGACCTCATGCAAGAACATTTTTGTATTCTTAACTTTTCTTACTTTTTTCAAAATTCACGACAATTGTAAATGCCCTGCCCCACATATCCTATATTGAAGTCCTGCTTTCAGAGAGCTAAGCGGGATAAAGGGACCTGCTAAAGCCAAGAAATGTGAAAAAATAACGAGTGTCGTTAATGCCGTGTCACCTGAAGGTCGCGCTGTCACTGAATTAAAGAAAAAATGGTTCGATATGAAAAACGTTTCGTCACAGCAAGGCGATCATGAACGCAACGGGAGGGGGGTCAAATAATTTAAGTCGTTTTCCAGTTTAAGATGTTCATATTGATTTTGTGGTGTTATAAAATACCATCAATGGCCAATTTACATTAATGATGATATCGTTAGGTTATATGAATACATTTAGAATTATATTATAATTCAAATTGCAGAGTCAAACAGGATAATGTCAACATAATTATGAAGTGTAATTTATATACACTGTAGGATTTTCAAACTCAAAATTGCTTCAAGGTAATGAAATATACAATCCATCATTGAAAAACTTAGGTTTGGATAACAGCAGACTTCACAAGGTGATAGATAAATATCTCTGCTCTCTAAGATGATGAGGAAAAACAAAAACAAAAAAAAACTGAAAACAAGAAAAAATGTAATGCATACATAAAAAATGCATACAAATGAAAATGTGCAAATATGAACACCCACACAAAGAGACAGTCTTAACAATATATATCAATATGAAAATTATACATGTATAAATATAACTCAAGGTGGAAAGGCTTCCACAAATGAAACCATGAAGGAGCTCCACATCCTCTCAAAGTCAAGTCAGTTTTATTTATATAGCACAATATCACAAATCACACGTTGGCCTATATAATGGCAGGTAGTGTTAATCCTTAATCATACATGTACGTTTTTCATCACACTATTCCATCGATCCACAGTTACAGGCCGGTCTATTAAGAGATTTTTGTTTGTTTTCTTGGCAAAAAAATGACAAAAACGTTCTTATTTGTGTTGAGAAGGTTTTATTCTGCTGGAAAGAAGCCAAGTATAAATAATTAAAGGCCATACAGGAAACCTCATGTAACATAAGTGAAATATCACAGACTTTCATAGAGCTTCATCAATTAGAAATATACTATATAGTAAATAAATACATAAAATAGTATAATATATAACGAAATGAATGATTACAGCAACTCTTTCAATGTACATAGAGCATATGAGTATTGTATAAATAGACTTGAAAAGATACCCTTAAGGGCTTTAAATGCACCTTCACATTACTCTTACTGCTCTAACTTCATTACATCATGTACTACACATTAACTCATTTGTGATGTGAAGAAGCAAAACAACAAACTCTCCTGATGGTGTGAGGTGAAGTTGCAGCTCCTCACCAGCGGAGAGCAGCGTTTGCTTCCTGCATACAAGACAGTAATTAATTAATGCAGCAGCAGCTGATGCTCACAGTCCTACTGACAATAAAAAACATCAGGATGGGTCCCAAACATGTACATTCATCCAGCACATAAATGAGAGGTTAAATATGGAGCTGATGGTCTCTACATGATGAAGGAAGTAAGACGGAGTATTAGGGCCACATTGAGAGGAAAAATCTTTTGGAGATTTTGAGAATAAAATCATAATATTTTGAGAATAAAGGCATAATATTATGAGGAAAAAGTCTTAATTTAATGAGAATAAAGTCATACTATTTCAAGAAAAAAAATCTTAATATTTCGAGAATAAAGTCATAACTTTACGAGAAAAAAAGTCTTAATATTACGAGAATAACGTCATAACTTTATGAGAATAAAGTCATAATTTTACAAGACTTTTTTCTCTTAAACTTAAGACTTTATTTTCATAATCCTAAGGCTTTTTTCTCATAAACTGATGACTTTATCCTCTTAATATTACAACTTTTTTCCTCATAGACCTATGACTTTATTCTCTTAATATTACAACTTTTTTCCACGTAAACCTAGGACTTTATTCTCTCGATATTATGACTTTATTCTCCAAAACTCAGATATATTTATTTTTCCTCAATGTGGCCTCAATACTCCGTTGTAAGAAAGTACATTTAGGACTGAATTCTTAAAAAAAAAAAAGTCCAGTTTTCAACTGTATGACAGGGTTTTCACCTGCAGGTGGAGTTTGTTTAGTTATTGATGTTGTTGCTGTTGACACGTGAGTTCAGTAGCTGTCATGATTTCATCCATAGCATTTTTACAACTGATGAAGACCGTGTGATATGGTTGAAAGTTCTGGAAAAAGACGGTTAACTGTGGTGAAAGAAGTACTCAGATATTTTACTTAAGTAAAAGTAGTAATACCAGTGTAGAAATACTCTGTTACAAGTAAAAGTCCTGTAGTCAACATTTTACTGAAGTAAAAGTACAAAAATATTAGCATAAATACATACTTAAAGTATCAAAAGTAAAAGCACTCATTATGCAGAATGTATATTATATTACTGGATTATAATTATTGATGTATTATGTGTTAATCACTTTAATGGTAAAGGTTGATCTGATACTTTATATACTGATGGGTAGGTTGTGAATTTCCCCAGGGTTCAATAAAGTCTTAATCTATAATATTCCATCACAATCTATTAGTTGATCATATTTTTTATTATTAATCTGAATCTGCAAAGTAGCTAAAGCTGTCAGACAAATGTAGTGGAGTAAAAAGTACAATATTTCTAGTGTATTATATTTCGATATAGATATACATATTTTGAGTAGAAGTATGATGCAGCATAATGCAGCAGTAATAAATTATTAATCCAAAAACAGACAGGGAACATTTTACTGTATAATGACTGTTTTTCTTTTTCATACGTTAATACATACTTTTAGGTTTTGAATGCAGGACTTTTACTTGTAGTGGTTCACAGTGGGGCATTAGTACTTTTACTTTAGGAGAATACTACTTCCACCCCCTGATCTGCACCAGCCTCTGGTCTGGGGTTTTTATAGTGGTCGAGCTTGTGTTCATAAACAGTGTTTTCTGTGTGAACCCGTCCTCCCTCATTAACCAGCACACTCTGATTATATTAAGCAATAGAAAAGAAAGAGGGAGCATGAGATTGGCCCTGTGTTGCACCTCCCTGCCCCCACTCATCTGAGGCTGAACCCCCAGTTTGCTTTCAGCTGCAAAACAAAACCCACAGTGAGCAGAGAGAGATGTTTTGGTGCGTAGGAATGGGAGGGAGCAGTGGTGGGATCGGGGGAGGAGGATGGTGGTGGTGGTGGTGGTGGTGGATCTGAGTAGCTGGGTCTGTTTGCCGGCTGTGTTTGTAGCTGGTTGCTGGGTGATGATGGTGCGAGGGGGGGGGTATTTGTGACAGCTGCAGAGGCCGAAGTGTTTCCCCCCATTGCTGCTGCTGCAGGAGGAGGAGGAGGTTATTATGAGTCCATGTGTGAAGTTCAGTCTCACAGTCAGTCGGCTGCTCACCAGCTGATCTGTCTGACGGCTCGCTGTAAAGAAACAGACCTGCAGTGTCCCACAGCTGTCAGTACACACACACACATTAACACACCACACCTTATTAACACCAGCAGCACACTACAAACAAACAAATGTGTCCGACTGCTGTTTAAAATGCAGTGGTGGAAATAAGTACATTTACTCAAGTACTGTACTTAAAGGCGGGATGGGCAATCATGAGAAACCAACGAGGGTACACTTGATTTTTAAAAATGATCCGACCGAAAAACCCAGCTCAGTGTTGCCAACTCTTTTAGCTCGTCCTAGCTCCAAAAGTCCATAAATCTAAAGAGAAAGACGCCATGTCGGCAACACTGAAAGTCCGTCCCCCAAAATTATCATTATGAACATAAACATATAATGAACGTGAACAATGAACATGGTTACTGTTAGTACTCACAGCTGTCAAGCTAACAGCTTGTAGAAGACTCCGGTGACGAGCAATGAATGCACGCAGACAGGTAGCCCGTCCAATCATTACATTCGGGACAAATTTAAATGATTGGACGGGTTTATTATAGTCCTGCGGTAGCCACAGATAACGTTTTCTCTTTTTTTTGTTAGAGCATTTGATTTATTCATTGATGTCGGGATGTAATGAGAATTTCAACTAAGATAACAAAAACGTTTCTAAAATCTTTACCAACCCTACCTTTAAGTGCATATTTGTACTTTACTTTTGTCTTTTATTTTCATGCCACTTTATATTTATACTGCACTAAATTTATGACAGCTTTAGTTACTTTTAAAATTAAGAGTTGATAAAATATGATGTTTCGTTATTAATTAAACTCCCCAACAGTTTATACAAGTATAGCTGAAACAATTAGTCGATTAATCAATTAGTCGTTTGACAGAAAATTAATTGGCATCATATAAATTTATTTTTTAAGCTGTACTTTGTGTTTACTAACCTGACCCGCCAGATGGTTTGTTACACAGAACCATCTGAGAAGCCATCATTGGAAAAGGGCAGGCACTTTCAAAAAATACTTGGCAGGTGATTGGATGATCCATCTGTCAATCAAACTCTTGCTGAAGCCAGTCTGGAGAAGAGCGAAAACATCTTTTCCGTCGAGAAGAGCCTTCGTGCTGTTCTTTCCCCCCATTTTACGCCCCCACTTTACGCTCCTGGCCCAAATTGGCGTCACAATCTTGTAGTTGAGATCAAAATGAAGGCAGAGTTCGAAGATGGGTGTGGTATGAGCAAGGGTGCCGAAAGTAGGGGGACAGGAAGTGGGGAAGGGGGCCATTGGTGTGATTCCATCGCAGGATGATCTCTAGTTATAATCTGATGTTGAATATGTCATGTGGTTTGAGAATTAGATGGCGTAAAGATCTAGAAAAAGCATTCTGGACCACTCAAGTACGACTGTTTGCTGTACAAGTTTATTGTAGCTTTATGAAAACAACCTCTATGGCTAATTTGGTTTCTCTCTGACAGACAGATGGAACTAATATAAAGATTTTCTCTCAGAAAAATGTAACTAATTCCAAGACCATCAAGTGTCCTGATTAAACTCTTCCTCTTTAATCTGAACAACCTCTGCAGCCCTCTGAGAGATGTCTCTTCACATGACTTCAGCCTGTTTGTACCAGACATCGTACTCTGACTGACTGACAGCCGCTTTCTGGTGTCGCTCAGGTCGAGCACAAACACAACAAGACCCGGCGTGAACTCTCTGTTCTGTCGACTCTGCTTTACGTGATCCACATACATCCTCCGAGGCATTTACTCAGCCCACAAACACGTGACTGGCTCTTATTTACTGGATGTGTGTGTGAAGGTCAACCCCGTCATGACTTAGTTTCTGTCCACTCATGTATGGAGAGATCGGTGTCACATAAAGAAGTGTTTTTTGAGGGTCTTACCTGATTTGATGGTGATCAATAAATTAAAGGAGCAATCTGGGAATTTTCCTTGTTTGGTCTGATCTTCAGCAGAAACGTTTCTAATATTGTTTCAAGTTGTTGTGCCCACACTTTAGTGTTTTACAGCAGATTGAAAACATGTTTGCAGCTCATTTATAATCAATGCAGTAAGATACTTGTTTAATTCCGTGAGTTAAGTACAATTTAAGGTGCTTGTACTCATTTTCTGCTACTTTATACTTCTACTCCACTACATTTCAGAGGGAAATTTTGTACTTTTTACTTCACTACATTTATCTGACAGCTTTAGTTACTTTACAGATTCAGATTAATAATACAAAATATAATCAGAAGAGATTCCCGCTGGAAATTCACGAGCTACCCAGCAGTTTATAAAGTAAATATAAAACAGCTCCACCTTTACCAGCGGCAACATTAAAGTGATGAACACATTAATGCATCAGTGATTCAATAATATCTTATATTATTCTAAAATGGAAAAAATTTTCATAATTAGTACTTTTACTTTTAGTATTTTGAATACTTTTGTACTTTTATTTGTGTAAACATTTTAATGCCAGACTTTTACCTGTAAGACTTCATGCTGTAAGAGTATTTCTACGCTGTGGTATTACTACTTTTACTTAAAGGTCCCATATTATGCTCATTTTAGGTTCACACTTATATCGTATATTGTGTTTCTACTAGAACATGTTTAAATGCTGTAATGTTAAAAAAAAATGTATCGTCCTCGTACTGTCTGCCTGAATATGCCTGTATCAGAGTGTAACTCTGTCTGAAATACTCTGTTTTAGAGCATTTCAATGGAATTAGGCAACAGCTTGGGTCCATATATACTTCCTGTTAGCTGATGTCATTCACATACCCTGCAACAGGAAATAAACTGGTACACATTTACAATGTTTACGTTTAAAACTATATATATATTGTAGATTTGTGACATCACAAATGTACAGAAGTCCTGACAGCTTGTTTCAAAAGCACAGTTGGATACGGGCTGTGTGTATTTCTCCATGAATTGAGTGTTTCGATACTTTCACAGTATTTATAAAGCAACTAGACCTGCTTTATAATTAAAAGACATGGAAATCTCACTTTTTACAATATGGGACCTTTAAGTAAAAGGTCTAAGTACTTCTTCCACCACTGCTAAATAGTCCATTCAGACCCATAAGATCAGTTAAAGTGCCTCTGCTGTGTGTCACACCATCTGACCTCCTCTCTTCCTGACAGCAGCAGTGTGTTTGAAGCATAGACTCAAAGTGAGAAAAGGGGAAAACACACTGATGGACGACGCCCGCTCTCTGAAACCACAGACTCTTACTTTCCTGGTTTCTATGCAGAGAGGAGACGGCTGTTTGGGGATCCACGAGTTCATTACCTTTTCTCGGTGGTTTAGTTCCTGGAGAGACGAGGTTTTCATATGATCCATGGCAACAGCGTAAACATGAAGTGGTGCGTGATGCCTGACATGGTTTACGACGTTGTGGTGAAGAAGCCACCAGTCTGTTATGTGGAGACTCAGAGGCTGAGTCAAGCACTCACGCTGTTTAATGAGTAAATAGCGGAGGACAGGAATCACACTGTATTTATACTCTCACAGTAATGTTTGTCAGTCTGTCCTCCATCATTTTGGTTAGATAGATACACTGTATGGCCAAAAGTATGTGGACACCCCTGTCTTGTTAGATCCACTATCTGGGGGGTCTGAAGGTTGAGGAATAAAGAGGCAAAGTCCCGCCCCTTCCGGTGGACCCCATGGGACCTTATTTCGGAAAACTAGTCAGCGGCGAGAGACAAATATCTTTTTGATCCCATTTGAATCGCGCTATGAATCACACATAATGATGTTTGTCAATTTAAAACATAATTTTGCAACTCAAGAGAGTCTCAGTTTGTCATAGGTTTGTCGTAGTATCATTTAGTTTTGTGTGAAACTACATCTCTCGTCTCACACAATATACGTCACCAACACTAGCTAGCTAGCTAACTTAGCTATGTTCCACGTACAGATGAAACGTTATCTTACCTGATGTGTTTTATCCAGCGACTCCTGGTCTTTTCATCAGCCGGGAATAGAAAGAATGAGTCAGACCCGTTGCTGTGTGTGAGTACATTCCAGTACGAAACACACAGGCATCGTAGCTTCAGAGCGAGAGATGTCACTAGCGCGACTTTTGGGTGTGTAGTCTTTCTAATTACATATTTTAACAGTCTGATACTTCAACAGTTTTACAACAAACTGAGACTTTCTTGACTAGCATCATATATGTGTGATTCATGGCGCAATTCAAACGGGATCAAAGGAACTATTTGTCTCTCCGTTGACTACCGTTCATATTTTTTCCTAAATAAGGTCCCATGGGGTCCACCAGAAGGGGGGGGGGACTTTGCCTCTCTATAGCAGCTGTTTGGTATACACTTGTCAAAAGAACTCAGATCATTTACTTAAAGGTCACCTATTATGCAAAATGCGCTTTTCCATGTCTTTTAAACATCAATATCTGTCCCCAGTGTGTCTACAGGTCACCATAGTATCATAAAAGACCATCCTCTCTCTTTTTCTCCTGCTCCGTTTGTCCGGAAATGGGTGTCGAAAAACACTTCGCAGCTTTTCCTTCTCTTCTGACGTCATTAGAGAATTGCAAGCCATCTAAGGGTTTCCTGGTCGAACCAGAGCAGAACCTTCAGTAGCTGACCCGCCCCACACTCTCAACCGAAGTTGAGCAACCTAGCTACTGTTAGTCTGCAAGAACCAGCAGAACAGGCTTCATGTACTCCCATCATCTAAATATAACATGTTCTTTCACAAAGGCTTTATGTAATTACACTGTTTAAACAGGTGATATTTATATATTATATATATTTGATGTCATGCATGTAGAAGAGTAGGCTACAGGGAGTAAATAGTGACTTGTAAGCAACACAACACGTTTCTGTTTCACAGTCAAACTTTATTTGAGTAGACAGATGACAATATTAATTATTCACAGCATTTTTAATCATCCCACCTGCAGTTATGTTGACATGGTACAGGAGAAAGTCTTTCAGCTCCGGTGAGCTACGGCAGGCTAAGCTCCAGTGGTCTATAGTCAACACAGAGACAGCTCCTACTGTAACTAAAACACCATTAATCTGATTACTTTTATACATTATCAGGTGTCTTTTACCAGAAATAATGAACTGACTACTGTTTCACATCTTCTATTTTCCAGCCTGATGTTCGCTGTGTTTACACACCGTCTCATAGCGGTAGCATGTAGCTAACCCGTTAGCATGTAGCTACATGCTAACGGGTTAGCTCTGTATCTCCATCTGCTCTCAGCTGTCTGCTCCTCTGGGATGATTCTGTCAGTCATTTCTCACAGATGGATCTGTAAAGACAGACGTAAAACAGAGTGTGTGTTTACGGTTTACAGAGTTGATGCAGAATGTAAACACTGAGCTAACTAACAGAGATATAGATAGTATTATTTACCTGAGAGAAACCGTCAGGAAAACCTGGAATCTGGACCGCAGATGTTCATCATATGTCGCCGATTTCTGATCAGATTCCTCCGGTAACGGGTGAAGGGTGAAGTTTCTGGTTTATAAACTTTAAAATAGTTTAATAAACACTTCAGCTTCTCAGAGCTGCACTCAGAGCTACAGGTAGCTCTCTCTCTCCCGTGAGAGCAGGGGGGAGGGCGAGAGAGTGACGCTGTGTTGTTGAGGACGTTTGATTGACAGAAACGCTGACCAATCAAAGCAGAGTGGGAGGAGACAGGCTGTGAATCAGCTTCTGTCAAACAGAGCCTCTAAGCAGGCATATTCAGGCTGACAGTATGAGAAGAATAAAGGGGTTTTTGAACATTGCAGCATGTAAACATGTTCTAGTGCCACATTAAAATACATCTATGAACCTGGAAATGAGCATAATATGAGACCTTTAAAGGTACAGTGTGTAGGATTTGGCGGCATCTAGCAGTGAGGTTGCAGATTGCAAACAACTGAAACTTCTCCAGTGTGCCAAGCATGTAGGAGAACTATGGTGGCCGACATGAAATCGTGAAAATGTCCCGTCTAGAGCCAGTGTTTGGTTTGTCCGTTCCGGGCTACGGTAGAAACATGGCGGCTGACTCCGTGAAGAGGACCCGCTCCCTATGTAGATATAAACGGCTCATTCTAAAGTAATAAAAACACAACGATTCTCAGTTTCAGGTGATTATACACAAATGAAAACATACTTATTAATATTATATTCCATCCATCCATTATCTGTAACCGCTTATCCCATTCAGGGTCGCGGGGGGGGGCTGGAGCCAATCCCAGCTGACATTGGGCGAAGGCAATATTATATTCCATTTCTGCTAATAGAGCCCCTGAAATGCTACACACTGTTCAAAGTGCCAGTACAATAATGTAAAAATACAAGTAAAAGTTCTGCATTCAAAATTCTGTACTTATTGATACAGTCGGTAGGATTTGGCGGCATCTAGTGGTGTGGTTGCAGACTGCATCCAACTGAGTACCCCTCCGCTCACTCCTCCCTTTCCAAGACTGCGGTAACGTGAGCCGCAGAGTGCAAAACCGTGGTAACACGTTCGCCTCGCTCAGAGGCCATCCTTACGATAATAACACTACTTTAGGAGCAACACAAGTGCACTGTTTTGCACTCTGTGGCTCACGTTACCACAGTTTCACAAGCGTGTTGGAGAACTACGGTGGCCTTCGGTAACGTTAAAATGCGGAATCCTCCAGATTGATTTTTTTTGCACTTCACACAAATTAAAAAACACCAGATGCATGTGATTAGAATAAATCTGCATTGGCTGACGTCTCAGCTGCAGCGTGAACAGAGTGTAAAAGTCTTACCTGCTCACTGTGTGAATGCCTCTGAGGCTGCCATCAGTGTTTGTGTGATGGCGTGGAGCTCAGCAGTCACAGATGGGATTTCCATATCTTTACTCACATGTTCATTTAAAGGGGATCAGCTGCTGGTTCTGCTTTTTATTCTGGCCATCTGGCTGCAATTATGTCACGCTCTGCCTAACTCAGGCCTAACCAGCACATCAGTGAACAGCTGCAGCAGGATGATCACAGCATCCACTGCGAACTTTGAGTTTTACTGGAAAAATTTAATTCAGTGTTGGTTTCTGGCAGAAGAAGAAGAAACAACTGCGTGTTTGGTCGGACTCGTCTGACCAGTTTAACTTTCCGTCACCGAGAGTCAGCTGTGACGTCAGGACAAGCTCCTGGCAGACACCCACACGAAGTCAGAAGAAAAGTCAGCTCACTGTACAGATAGTTGAGCATAAACAGGCTACAACAGAGCTCTCTCAAATACATTTGGAGTTAAAAGAACAAAAAAATATGCAGCAGCTGTGATTAAAATATTTGTGCAGCAACAATTGAAGACTTTTGACTTAAATTTACAAATAAAAAGAGAAAAAAGAGTAAAAAAAAGACTTAAAACTTGACATTAACCCCAATAACCCATCTTGAAACGACTGGATATTCCCACCAGGCTCAAATACCACATCAATAGCAATAAAAAGCCCTCTTTATGTCTGTAAATTTGCCACACTTACAGTTTAACAATGTTAAATGACATTGCATTTGGTGAAGAAAACTTTGACTTGTTTAGGACTCAAAACACAAAGTTTTGTGACTTTGCTTGTCTCTCCGTCCCTCCTCTCCAGCCTCATCCAGGCCCCTTCATCGCCATTTTATTTTCCGTCCATCCACCAGATGCCCTCAGAGTTTCACCTCACTGACAAACCCATCTACACACCTGTCCCCACTCTCCTCATCAGTCCTCCAACTATTATCGTTCACTCCTTGTCAGTTTGTCCTAGTTGCTTTCCTGCTTTGTGCTTTTGTTGCACATCTGAAGCGATTGGTACCACATTGTCCCTATACTCAGCGCCTGAAATAGGCCAGTACTCACCGGTACTGAGTACTCCGATTTTTGTCCACATGAGTACCCTTACTTCTTATTGCGTACCACCACATCCTGGTGAGTGTGTCGATGTGTAAACACATACCTTAATGCTGAGAAAACAGCGCTGAAAATGCCTTTGGTATTTCCTCTCTTTATACAATTTAATCTGTAGACCAACAGATATCTTATTTTAAGTTGGTTTTATTGTAGCAATATTATGTTTATGTACAATTTGTTTTGTATAAATACCTACATAAAATGTTTCTATTTAAAAAACATACATTTAAGTTTAAAATTGAGATTATTTGATATAATTGTTCACGCTGCAATAAAATAAACTTTAAGTATCATGATTGGGTCTTTTTTTTTTTTACCTCTAGCAAGAGCAGACGTACATAAACTCAAAATATAGACAAAAAAAACTTGTATTACGTGTTTGAATCATATTTGGATATTGTTCACTGTTGTAACTGTCAAATTAAAGGACCAGTGTGTCACAATTAGGGGATCTATTGGCAGAAATGGAATATCATAAGTATGTTTTCTTTACTGTATAAACACCTGAAAATAAGAATCGTTGTGTTTGCGTTACTTTAGAATGAGCCATTTATATCTACATAGGGAGCGGGTCCTCTTTGTGGAGCCGGCCGCCATGTTTCTATAGTAGCCCAGAATGGACAAACCAAACACTGGCTCTAGATAGGACCATTCACGTTTTCATGTCTGCGTGTCAACCACCGTAGCTCTCCTACACGCTTCCTCTGCAACCTCACTGCTAGATGCCGCCAAATCAAGGAATTATGGTGGAATATTGTGGATAGGTTAAAAAAAAGGCCACAAAGAGCTTGTCAGAATTAATGTAATTTGGATTTTAGATAAATTTCTCTCCCTCTGAGTTTAAAGTATACAGCTGACAGTAAAGGACTGTCTCTCTCTGCGTGAACATTACTGAGATGTTCAACGCTGAATAACTGGAATGCTTCACATAGTTGTGGTTTTTCACTCAGCAGCAGAAGCAAGAAAACAGCCGGACGGATAAACACACTGATGTTCAGGCAGAAAATGCTTCTGCAGCTGAACTGAACTGAGAGCTCCTTTTTAAAGACTCTGTATTGTTTCTATAGTTAGCAGCAGGTTAACAGTGATGGTGCATTAGATCCTGGCTGGAGTTGAGGGATATTTACTATGAGAGAGGCGGACCTGGTGTTAGTGAGGCAGCAACCAACACTGAGAAAAACTGATGCAGTGATGAACCTTTAAAGGTCTCATGAAGCATAGTTTTTTTTTCCATGTTATGAATTGTGTTCAACATCATTTGTTTAAATGAAAATCTTTGACGTTATCACTTTAGCCTGTAACACTTCATTTTACAGATCCGCACATTTCTTAGCATGTAACCTATTTGAAATTTCTTTGGAATTACTGCCAAATTACCCCAATATTTACCTCAAAATGTATAAAAAAATACTTTATTATAAACTTTTATTTAATAAACATTTATATTTAATAATTATATGCTAAAATAGCATATAATTGTTAAAATAGGGCCCTTAGGCTTGAGAAGCGGCTGTGCGCTGCTCTTCATCGGAGGTGGAAAACCAAAACTAATAGAAGACACTTCTGTTCAGGCACAAATCTCATCATTGTGTGACTTATTGTCTACACAAATGTAACCTGGTAGCTAATGTAATGATTCAGGGAGTTTTTTTAAAGAAATTTCAAAGAAGTTATTTGCTAATTATTATCTATTTACCAGCAGAAATGGAAATAAAGCATATCAATTAACTTTGTATTCTTTTCCTGGAAATGTATTAAATAAAATACCAGCTATTGGGAAATAGTGGAATATAATTATTAAATAATATTTGTAATAAAGTAATTTTCGATAAATTTTGTGGTAAATATTGGGGTGATTTGGCAGTAATTCCAAAGAAATTTGAAATACGTTACTTGCACATTATCACCTAATTGCCATGAAATTTGCGGACCTGTAAAATGAAGTATTACCGGCTAAAGTAATAATGTCAAAGATTTTCATTTAAACAAATGTCTGTTATCGCTGAATGAGATACACAATGATTGAGTTTATGGCCCACTGATGAAAGCCCTTGTGTTTGCAGTATTATGAACTGGGTGTCTGCGGCCATATTACCGGGAAAAATCACAAGCGGCGCTCTCTCGGAAGTTAGATCAAAAAACACACCTGCAATTACTGTTTATCGCCATAAGTATCGCCAAAGAGAAAGAAACTGTAACTTTAAAGATCTCCTCTGTTGATAATGACACTTCCTACAAGTACAGTAGTCACAGCTGACCTCTGACCTCAGCCAACTGTCATCATTTGACAGTTTGGCAACAAGACACAACCACGTACAGCTGAATGTTGTTGTACGTGTCATGATGAAAAACGAGGAAAGACTAGATCATATGCAACTTATTAACTTGCATCTTTTTGTCTCTGCTGTCAGTTGATATGGAGGTTTCATCCCAGAACAAATCACCATAACAAAAAGATATGAAGCATGAAGGCCTGCAGCGTGAACACATTTCTTTGGATCATATTTTTGTTTTTCATCTGAGCTGCAGAGATCAGCAGAAGCAACGGTTATTCATGGAGAACTGTTTCCATTCATTTCAGCTGCAGAAGGAAGGAAACACGCCTGACCTGCATTTTATTTTTGTAACATTTCAAAAGTTTGCGTGAAATCTTCCGGACAGAGTGCCGGTAACGTCCAACTCAGCCACAACTTTCTCTGCTCTGTCTCCCAACCGTCTGAATACATAAAACCACTACAGCTGAACTGGACTCGCATACTTCCAGGAACTAAAAATACAGTTTCATAACTTGAGACAGATGGAAAACACTCTCTCCAGTTATGAACAGTTAACAGACGATTAACCCCAGAGAATAATCAGGAAACCTTTTGAGGAAACTTTACAGACTTTATATTAGAAATTATGGGATTTTGACTATTTTAGTGTGTAACTTAACTTGAAACTTGATCCATATTCAGTGTTGCGATGTAACTAAGTACATCTACTCAAGTACTGTACATAAGGAAATTTGAGGTACTTGTACTTGAGTATTTTCTTCTCAAGCCCCTTTATACTTCTACTCCACTACATCTCAGAGTGAAAAATACTTTTTACTCCTCAACAATTATTCAACAACTTTACTTTACAAAGTAAGATTTTTGCACATAAAACATATGAAAATGTACAAGGACAGCTGAAACGATTGGCAACTATTTTCATAATAATTTAAGTCCTTTTTCATATAAAACATAAAAATAAAATCAGCAGATTAATCTATAATGAAAATAATCATTAGTTTATATACTTCAAAATAAGCTCCACCTCAACCAACTACAACAGTAAAATCCTGCTTTAACATTAATGATGAGTTATAATTATCAATAATATAACAGTCACAGGGGACGTTTTTATACTTTTAATACTTGAAATACATTTTCCTGATAATACTTTTACTGAAGTAGCATTTTACTTGTGATAGAGTATTTTTACAGTGTGGTATTAGTACTTTTACATGAGTAACATAATTTTCATCCTCATCAAACCCTCCAGTGAGCCCTCATCTCCTGTGTGGAAGTGTTACGTGTCTCCAAAAGGTCCCACAGTGCACCATTATTCTGTCAGTGTGCTGAGCTGCAACTAGCTCATCACAGTGAGATAAGGATGTTGGACATTTCCAGTTGGCCTTCAGACTAAAACTTTAGATTCCCCATGTTAAATAATGAATACTTGATTTTCTATATTTGCCTGCTCTGACAGTTATATACAGTATTTAATATTAGTCTTATATCTATTATTATATAGTAAAATATTTTGCTGACTGTATATTAAGTTATTGCATTGCTACATAAAATGTAAACAAATCTGATGAATTATTTGTGAATTTCTTCATATAATATGCCCATTTTTGTATTTATAAGGAAAAAATCCTTAAAGCTGCACTAAATTAGTGTATTTTTAATGTTTTTTTTATTTAAAAGTCAATCAAACATGACACTGACAACAAAAGAGCCTTGTTTTATATATTATATATTTTTCATATTATTCATGTACTATTTTATTTATAGACGTATTTAATCAATGATTAATTTTAATCAAATACATTTTAAATAGTTTATTATTTTACCCTATTTTTTTAATTTCATTTTTATTTATAATTGTTTTACTGCCACTGGAATATACCTTTAGTGTAATGATACAATAGAAATATATAATTTTATTAATTCATGTATTAAATATTTATAATATATTTAATGTAATAATTCATTAAAATGCAATACACGTAATCATAAAAATAATATATTCAATATTTGATAATATATCCACCCATCACCCAAAGTGTGTGAAGGAGCGCTATCGCAGGTCCCTCCTTCCTGCAGCTGTCAGACTCCACAACCAGCACTGCTCCCAGTAGACACCTTACACTTACACACCAAAAACTGACAATAACTGCACTATACTGTATAATGACTGTGCAATATCATTATCATTATTACATCTAAGGTGTAATTCATACTGTGCAATATTTTCAGGTGGAATTTCATTTCATTCTCACTGTGCAATATTATTTTCCACTTGTGCAATTTTGTTAATAGTCAGTTTATTGTCAATACTGTATATACTGCTCCTATTTTTATACTTCCTTCTATTTAAATGGTTCATATTTTACTACACTTTGTTTAGCTCTTTTTTTACTGTTAGCTGATGCATCTTGTTTTTTGCACTATCCCCTTTGCTGCTGTACACTGCAAATTTCCCTACGGCGGGACTAATAAAGGAATATCTTATTTTATCTTATCTTATCTTATCTTATCTTATCTTATATCCAAAAAATGTGTTAATTCATTTTCAAGCCAACATGGACAAATAGTCCTATTAAATATTGACAATATATATTTAATGTAATAATTCATTAAAATGCAATACAAGTGATCATATAATTCATAGATTAGATATTTGATATAATATCAAAATTGTTATTTATTAAAACTAAAAGTACAAGGATGAAATAACAAATACTAATACTAGGGCCGGAAACCGCTTTTATTTTGAAGTTCATCACAGGAAGTGGTGTTACCGGCGGTTCTTACCGTCTTAACGGTCTCTTGACAGCCGTTCCTCGGTGACACATCTCCTCCTCCTCCTCTCTCTCCTCCTCCTCCTCCTCGCCATTGTGTGAGTGGAGCTCGGTGAGTGTTGAGACCGAGGCAGCAGCCGCCGGAGGAGGGGAACCGATGGCGGAGTGAAGAAACAAACTAACAACCGAACAAACAAACGGACTTAACGGCTCGTTTCTCCTCCATCTTCTCCTCCTTCTTCTTCTTCTTCTTCCTCCTGAACCGTCCGCCGCTCACCGCTCCTCCTGGCCTCACCGACGACCGACGACACCCATGCAGCAGAGGAGACCCTGGTGGATGGGACTAGCTACATGTGGTGAGTGACGGACAGACACAGCACCGACCACCGACCACCGGAGACACCGACACCGTTAATAATACACAGTTTGTGTGTTGTTTAAACGTTACTACAGTGTTACAAATATTAGTACTTATCACCTTTATCCACACAGGAAGCAGTTAATAAGCAGAAAGAGTGAGGTTTTTTATGTAAAATCTTTTTTTTTTTTACAAATTAGAACAACCGCTTTTTTTTCCTGCGGTCCTGTGTGGAGGCTGTAGCCGGGTGCGGGTGCCTGGTGGCGGGGCAGGTGGCGGAGCAGCAGCCGGTGGCCTGGAGGTCCCGGAGGGGTTCTGGAAAACCAGCTGCTGCTGCTGCTGTGACAGCTTTACATACTGCTCTCACTGGGTCACCAGCAGTGATTTATACATGAAGTGACCATCATGTAAGATTATATTTCCCATGCAGGAAAATGATGAAAAATAGCTTTTTAAATAACAATAATGTTGTTTTAGTTTGGTTATAGTGAGTGTATGTATGGTTGGTCTGACTTTTGTAGTGTAACTTTAGATTTACTTTAATGTTCACTTATAGTTCACTTTTGGCACTCAACATTTAGTTCATAGTCAATTCAACTTTATTTCAGACACATAGGTCCATATCAGATAAATAAATACAATACAATAGGAGGACAACAACACAGAGATATAAACATTGCAGATAACAAGTCCATAGTTAAGGGTCAAGGGTCAAGGAAAACTTTATTATCCCCTA
>CAKAKR010066677.1:2144-12791 GCA_916700685.1 Adelosebastes latens
ATTTCCTCGGGGCTGACCAGACTGTTTGGTTTCAGTGGAGAGGTCACGCTGGTGTCGGCAGCAGGTTGGACCCTACAGGGTGTCCATGTGAGAGCATGCATGGATCAACCAATCAAACAGCAAATGAGCCATTCCTGGGATTATCTTTCTATGCGGTTGTACAGTGTTAGTGATATGGTGAAATGGTGATATGGTGAAATGGAGCAGATATTCACATTTATTATCTGTTAATCTATAAGAGACAAACCTCGTCCTCGCCCCACCACATTTCCCGAAACACTAAATGTGTTAATGTGGTCCTCGTCTAAATGCCTCGAGGAGTAAAGCGAGCTATTCTAGATATGCAAATGAGTGAGATATTTAGTAATCTGGCCCTACCTGTCATGTTGCAGTAAACCACACCTCTCTGGTGCTTCCAGCACGTTGAAACAAAAACCACTTTCCCACCAACATATGCGCATTTATACAGTTTTTTTTAAACGCAGGAAAACCTGCTGAAAATAGGCGATAGACTCTTTTCTACTTAATATCCAGTAGATGAGTTTGACTTTCTGTTCATGTTCTGGAAAACAGGGTTAGTAAACAGGGAAAATGTTACGGTGGTTACTTCTTTTTAATATCTTTTACTTATTCAGTCTCTCTTTTAAACTCTCAAACCAGAGTTGATGATTGTTGGAACAGTGGAAAGACAAAAAAAAGACGGTTTTAATGAGATTTATTTTGTTTGAATGAAGTGTTTTAATGATCAGCAAGGTAAAAATGACTGTTTCTGTCAATGGAGTCTGGTGGCTCTGAGGAAAGCTAATTAATTAAATAAACTTTCTTTTATAGGAAAGCATTTTTGAATAATTAATATGATGCTGGCTTTTATCATCTGGCCATTTTATTCTGCTTTTTAATAAAATGTATTTTATCCCCAGATGTTTCTTGTTTTTATGATCCCTCTGTTGTTTCTATTTTATTTTGTGCTGATTTTTTTTTTTTTTTCTGAAAAGCACTTTGTAACCTTGTTTAGAAAAGTGCTATATAAATAAAGTTTATTATTATTATTATTATTATTTTAATTGTATTTTTTGTATGTTCTTAAATAATAATAATTGCCCAAATCCCTGTTGATTTTATTTATTATATATTCACTTCAACGTGCATCACATAGGGTCTTACCTTCTTCAAACCGGCCCAGTAGTCCCGCAAATTAATGTTCATATTGGATGATGCGGCATCGCTCAGTTTAGTTAGTAATTTAGTCTTTTTACCGTAATCACTCTCTTTCCCTAACGTTTATAATGCCTTAACCTTATTGTAGTTGCTGGATATTGTAGAAATAAATATCTAAAGACATAAACTTTGTCACTGAAGCTAATCTGAGGTTTTACAAAATTCTATCAATTAATGTAAAATCAATTGTCCCTCAAATGGCAAATAAGTTTAAAACCTTACTTAATTACACCGTCGACCGCCTGAATACTGGAACTACCTGCTGATACACTCCTGCAGGCTGACCCCCCGTGACCCCGTCAGCTAAACAATTACAGCTCCAAACAAAAAGGTCATCTTCTAATTATCTTTTTCCCGAACAGGAATCCGTCACGTTTGACCTCCGTGGATGTTTGTTTGCAGGACCACTCAGCAGCTCTGTGCTGCTATACTGTATATTCCTCCATAAACAACATGCGGCTGTTTTGTCCAAACCGAACAACAAAATGATGAAGAAAGTCGTCATGGAGAAGAATGCAAAATGGTTTTGATAACAGGGTTCAAGAGTTGGTTTGTACAGATGCTATTAAATCTGTGATTGACTGGATGTTTGCATTCACAGTGGAGCTGCTTCAGGATTGTTGATGTAATCACAGACGATCATCACGCTGCCAGATAATGTTTGCATACAGATTTCTAAATGTCTGAGGCTGTATTCAAAACCGCCTCCTACATATTACTGACAAACGCAGTATGCAGTGTACAGTATGTACTGCATACTGCGTTCCTCAGTAGTATGAAACAGTTAAAGTGATGTACTTTACGGTATGCTAGACGAGGCTTTAGCCTTTAAACCAGCTCTTAAAGCACCGGACAAAAAAACAAACTCGTACCACTATTACAATATTATCGAAAAATACAACTCTGATTTACTTTAAGTACTACTAGTATAGTGTGAGGGTTAGAACACAGCCTGAGAACTTCTTCATCCAAACAGCAGAGAAAGTCACATCGGCATCCGAAAAATGGGAAGGTGAAAAACCCCTCCGGGCGACGACTACGTCGGGTCCACACAAAGGTCGTCCTTACATCCTCTGAGTGACATTCCTCACCACAGTAAATGTGCTCACGTTTAATCATCATCAGAGCAAAATGAGTTACTGAAACTGACGAGAGCAGAGATGATGTCGGTGAATTTAAATATCGTTTGATTTCCAGGAACAAAGCGGTCACGTTTCTCTAAGGGAGCCCTGAAACGTCACGGAGAGCTTGAAGCTTGAAGATTGCTCTCAAACGGTTTGACCTCCATTCAGCGGATCAGCTGGCGAGTCAGAGACGGCGTGCAGGAGCTCGTCTGAGCATTTTGCTAGGTTGTCTGATGATTCCTTAAAACCTTTGAATGATGATGAGCTGCTAGTGAAACAGTGTGTGCATGAAGCTGTCCTCATTTAACAAAAAAACAATCTTACTAGTGGAGCTGAAAGTTGATTCATCAGTTAGTTGTTAATTGCCATTTATCAGTTCAAAAATGCTGAACGTTCGCTGGTTCCAGTCTCTTAAATGCAAAGATTTACTGTTTTTTTCTGTTTTATGTCATTGAATATGTTTGGACATTTGTGATTAGCAATAATAATAATTATTATAATTATTTGACCTTGCTGTGTGCATCACCACTTGTTTCCCCCTTTTAACATCGACATTCATCCAGTCAATCAAACAGCCGTCCTGCCGGCAGCCAGCCGAGGTAATAATGTCAGTAACCAGACGAAGCCGTGTGATATATGCTCATATCCGGTCTGAGGGGGCTTTAAACCCCTGACCCCACCAGACCCATCACTTCCTTCAGTATCATAGCGGTCAGAGGACACAGAGGAGACACCGTAGCTTTGGTCTCCAGGACCGGAGTCTCTGCTCCTCTGCTCCTCTGCCTGCCTTCACTCACACACCACGCTCGTTCTCACTCTCTCGCTCCACCTCTCACGTGCATGCGCGCACACTCCACACTGCAGAAGAGTTAGTTTAGCTCTGAGAATATCTAGTGAATGTTCAGTGGACGTTTGTGCAGAAATAACTGCTGCAGCTCCTCCAGACCAACAGAGGTTTCCCGTGTCTTGTGAAGTGACGGGGCTCCGCAGAGAGAAACGTTATCGTCTCCGACCAAAACTCCGGTGTCTCCCCTGTTCCCTCCGGCCGCGGTCGGGAGGCTGAGGCAGGAAAAGCCAACACTAGGATCAGCATTGATTCATGGAGAGACCTTCGTCTGGTCAGCTAACATTACTGCCAAGCAGCTGAAATATAGAGTGATATGTGCTTTTAGCTGACGTGTGTCGCCTCACTCTGTTGATCGAATTTCCTCTGTGTGTGAAAGGTTATATACAAATAAACTTCTTCTTGTCTGCATTACAAAAAACAAATAGATTAGGAAACACATCACTTCACACACATCACAACTAAAAGACAATTAGTAAAACAAGAAAATGGAAAAGCCTTCATGAAATAGAGATGGTAATGATGTGTGGCACGCTGGACGTTGATTAGTATGAAAGAGTGGATCATTCCTCTGAGAGAGTCTTTCAATAAAGTGTGTGAAAGCAGCTCAGCAGGGAGGAGAGGAGGAGAGAGAGTTGATGAGATGACATCTCTCCATCTCTCTGCAGGAGGCGGTCAGACAGGCAGCAGAGAGAGAGAAGATAATCAGAGCGTTCAGAGCCGGAGAGAGAGAGAAGTGTGTTTATGTTCACTTCAGTCAGCAGCCTCAACCACTCATGGTGCAGAGTGTGTGTGTCTGATTGTGAAGCCCATCTGCCGGCGTTTGTGTGTGTTGTGTGAGCGCGTCAGTCAGTCAGCGCCGACATCCGCGGCGTCGGCTCTGCAGGGCGCTGTGTGTGTGAGCCGCTATCGCTATCACGCCGTCTCTTATCAGCAGCAGCGGAGGTTAAAGGTCGTGAGGTCAAAGCCTGCATTCCTCCAGAGGTCAGGAGCATCAGCGGAGGCACAACTCAACTCAGTCCGACCGCCACGATGAAGAAGAGAGTTATATGTTACGTTAATGGTTTCGTTTTCTCTAAAAGATGACAGCTTCCTCTCTCTGGAAGATGAACATCACAAACAGACAATAATCAACAGGTCAAAGGTCAACAGAAGAAGACTGCGGACTGAGCATGAATGTGAAGCAGAGCTGAGACATAATGAGTAGCAGACAGACAGTGGAGGAAGTATTCAGGTCATTCACTTAAAGATAGGGTCGACGATGTTCGAAAGCTAGAATCATTTGAAAGTAGCATCGCCTCAGGAGCTCCGTCTAAACCAGTCTTTCTCACTTTTTATTCTACGTCACTAGCTCTGAGCGGAGCATATTTACGTATATGCTACATCGTTTATACTGCAGTCAGTACAGACTACATGACGCACCTAAAGCAAGAAAGGCGTTCTTATTGCACGCTTAACGCCGTGCACATTATCGTGGCATTCATACAACTTTTCGTGCAAATGGACTGAATAACACATATGAACTCCACATTGGCAAATAGTTTATACCGTTGACATTGAATGAGGATGGAGGTTGTTCCTACGGCAGCTCTCAGAGAGAGAGAAGCTGATCCGAGGTCGAGGTCGAGGGAGGGAGCGGCTCAACTTAAGTTGTAATTTGACGGGATCCTGTTCCACTGTGGCTTCACTAACCCGGCAGGAGCAAGGGAGGCAAGGTCTGGGTTTTATTAGTGTGTGTGTGTGTGTGTGTGTGTGTGCGTGTGCGTGCGTGCGTGCGTGCGTGCGTGCGTGCGTGTGTTAATGACACTAGAAGGCACGTCTTGGCTATACAGCGCCAGAAATAAACCAGGATCTGGACCAGAATTGCAATTTATTCCATTTTCTAGCCGCAATTAACCCGCCTTCACTTCAGAACACACACACATGAACCGTGAACACACACTGACGCAAACCCAGTAATCACATGCTAACTCACACACACGTACAATCACAAAAAAATGCGTTAGCCGTGCACAGAAACACACACCCAGCTCGCTCCCTCTCTCTCTCTGCTTCCAGGGAACGCCTGTTGCTATTTTTAAACGGAGCCTTGAGTGCTGTAATCGTTTTTTCTTTTTGCTGCACATTCAGTCATGAGTCCTGTCCTGTCGAGGAGGAGGAGAAACGTGCAGCAGCGGCGGCGGCCGAGAGCCAATCGGAGAGAACGTGACTTCTGCTCCGACAACCATCCTGCTGTGTCAACATCTGGGTGCATGTTTGAATGTGTGGTGGGGTTTTGTATCATTCATCATCCTCCTCATCACTGATGTACCACTCTCACTCTGAGGAAATGTTACCATGTTAAATAACAGATGTTTCTGCTGGGTTTTTGTGTATAGAGTAAAGCTAAAGGCTTTTTACCAGGAGCGATTTCTGTGGTAAACTAGGATTTTTTAGCACGTGTGCATCTGTGTGTTTGCAAGCCAAAGATGACTGAATGTACGGAAACAAAACTGCATTCTCCAAACTAAATTATATACTGTCAGTAAAGTGAGCCAAAGTTGACTTTGAAATACAGTTATCAACTTTTAAGCCTGCAGATGTTTCCTCTAAATACCTTTCATAGTCAAATGACACCTATGTGGCAAAATTTCGTCAGCAAAGCCCTGATTGTTTGATGGATCTAAAGATGATCTTTCCAGATGTTCCTGTGGTGTGAGGTATGTTAAAGGGACTCTATGTAAGAATCAGAAATGTCTTGTTAACAGCGACACCTGTGGCCGTTAAGTCAACGACAGTCAGCTTCCTGTTGCTCGCGCTTGTGCTCGTAAACGAAGGTCCTTCCATGAATCGAAGGCCCGGCCGATGTTGATCCTAGTTTTCTCCCGACGTCGGTCACATTCCTGTTTTGCAACACGGCCTTCACCAGATATATAACTTTGTTTTTTTTTGTGCTTCTGTGGAGTGTGTGTTGGAGTCTGAGTTGTAGTAGGGGCTGGTCTTTTATTGGCGTTAATGGACTCCATTTCTAACCAAACGTTAGCTATGGTTGCACACTGTTAGCCCTGTAAGCGGAGCTGAAAATAAAGGCACTCGCAAGCGTGCATGATGTCACATCCGTTGGATTTTTCCCGGTATAAACGGCCCGGGTTCTTCACATTAAAAGCAGTCTACAGGCTGATAGAGGAAACCCAGAAAGTCATGGAAGGTCTCATTTTTTAGGTTGGGTTACTACCTGTTCACACACTGGCAATAAAAAACGATTTATATGGGTAAAAAGTTGCATACAGTCCCTTTAAGAGTGTTTTTTACATCCCTCGATCAGCTCTAAAGTCCATCCTGACTGCACTGATCTCAAATCGTAAATATTAAACATGTTCAATATTTCCGATTGTGTGCGAGAAACCCCGAGGACAGCCGATGACGCAGTCACGTGGGAAAGAACGACAGCCAATAGAGAACCAAGCTGACTGAAGAAGGAAGGACAACCACCGCTGTAGTCATGGCGGCCGCGGCTAATGCATGAGCTATAAAGTACGTGCGTGAAGCATAAAGTACGGTACGGTACGGTACGGTACGGTAAGGACATCCAGGGTACTCTGAGTCCTCAGGCTAAAGTTGCATTACTTACAACAGGCCAGAGGCGTTTTGAATGATGTTACTGGCCTTGGTGGAGAAATGTTTCTAACTTTCCTTAAAACAGTCTGACTCATGTCTTCTCTCAACTGTTTAACTTTCATTGGAAACGAAGAGGCAGCGGTGGAAAGAAGTCACATGATGATGTTTCCACTATTAAATCTCCCGACGAGGTGACAGGATCAGTGGGAAAGCTTTTACTCACAGTTTAACAGTAAATCTGTAGTAACACGGCTGTCCTCCTGAGCGCCGTCAAATCTGTGTGGACATTTTTTATTAAAAGTCTAAACTACGAATCTAAATATGTTTCCTTGTTTTTTACTGAAACAAATCAGCGTACCTTGATTGTTTGGGGGGAATTCAATCCCTTTTCTTAAGGATGGTATTTAGCCATCAGGAGAACCTGCAAAGTTGACCTTCTTTGCTGCCAGGAAGTCATAACTGGTCCTTCTTACAGTAAACTTAGGATGATTTTATGATCAAATTTAGCAGGAACTAGTAACTGAAAGTAGTTTGTCAACCAACCAGTGTGTGTGTGATTCTTTGAAGACGGTCATACCAGGAGACTAATGGACAACTCTGTTTATTTCTTGGCAGCGCGCCATAGAGTGGTAAAGGGACACACACACTTACACACACTTTCACACACACTCGGAGGCGACTGTAAGCTCGCTCATCAGTCATTACAGCCGGTGTTGCCATAGCAGAGCTCCGGCTACTGTGGAGGAGAAATAGTGGCATCGCATAACGAGCCCCGGACTAAAAATAGCTCTGATGAACTGAGCGACTTCTCTCTGTTTTCATCCCTCTCTCTCTCTCTCTCTCTCTCTCCCTCTCTCTCTCTCTCTTTCTCTTTCTCTTTCTCACCAAGCAGCCCTTCATCTCTCTCTATCAGCATGTGGAGAGCCACTATCTTCTCTCTCTCCGTCTCCACATCTGAACACCTTATCTGCTTAGGAGCTGCTCTGCAAGATAAACTTCACTTTTATCTAACACCTCCAAAATAGGCTACATATGTGATTTGCATAATTTTGCATAACATAACATCTACATTTTTAGGAACATGCGGTGCTTGAGTGGCACAGCAGAATAGGTTTGGTGTTGAGATTGAAGATATTATAACTAGAAACACAGTAGTCGTATAAATAGCAATGAAGCATGCAGACATGTTTCTGAACATCAAAGTGTTTTGTTCCTTTGAAACTGACCAGCTCAGTCACAGAGCATTTAATGTATTGATTCGTGTACATAGACACGATGGTCAGCACGAAATCAAATCGTATTTATTTCCACGTATTTGTCACCCGGGACGTACAAAGAGCGGCTAACACTGCTTAGGGAGGAGGTTGTGGTGCATGGGTGGGGCAAAAAACACAGGACTTTCCCCCAGGAGACCGCTGTTTGTGTCCCGTGTGAAACCAGAAGTTAACGTTGACTTATTTGTCACGTAACTTCGGTATTTAATTTGCAAAACTTCCGGAGTTATTTTAACTTTAACTGTGATCTTTTCCTAAACCTAACCAAGTAGTTTTTTGCCTAAACCTAACCACGTCGATCTTTTCCTAAACCTAACTAAGGAGTTTTATTTTGAAAAGACTGGAGTGGAAATTGACATGTACGTCACGTGTTGCTGGACATTCGTAGGAAAAAGCACGAAACTAAATAAAAGTGCTGAGCGTCACGAAAAAAAGGAAAATGAATGTCAATGTACACAAATCAAATAAATGAAATTTCATGACTATTTTACGAACTGCCGTGAGACTGTGTTGATTAACTGTTTTAATTTCTTATGACGGGGGCAGCTTCAACAGAAATGAAAAGGAAAGACGGATAGAAACTGGCTTATCTTGGTAGAAAAAACAGTGGACATTATCCGGCATCGCATTCTTTCTACCAGCCAGCAGGGGGCGACTCCTCTGGTTGCAAAAAGAAGTCTGATTGTATAGAAGTCTATGAGAAAATGAGCCTACTTCTCTCTTGATTTATTAACTCAGTAAACATTGTAAACATGAGTTTATGGTCTCAATCTCTAGTTTCAAGTCTTCTTCAATACAGCATGATGTTCATTTAGTAAATTATGGTCCCATTTAGAGTCAGATAGACCATAAAGCAGGGGATGCTTTAGGGCGGGGCTACCTTGTGATTGACAGGTCGCTACCACGCCGTTGTCCGGTCTGGGAGTTGTCCGTGTTTTCGTCTTACAACTTTAACCCTTTCACAGTGTGTTCTCACTTCATGAAAGTTAATAACAACATATTTGGTCGCTAAAAAATGTCTTATTCAGCGTTCGATTGTACTTAGCTCAACCTTCTAGCGTCACTTCTGGTTGCAAAAGATCAACATGGCAACTGCCAAATACCAAGATGGCAACAGCCATGAACGGCAGTCCACAAACCAATGGGTGACGTCACGGTGTCTACGTCCATACAGTCTATAGACTAGACTACAGCTGATAGACCCTGCAGCCACCAATATGTCACTGGTTGCACTGGGAAGCTGTGAGGTGGAAGGAGTTATGCTTGATCAATGTAGAGGAGAGTGAAACTGAGCATGCACGGTCCACACACCTCCCCCTGAACAAACTAAATTCATCTGTTTATCCCCTTTTGTCCGTTCTGCAGCAACATTTGCAGCGTATCAGTTTGCAGAGAGCTATCAGTGCTCTCTAAAGCCTTCCTGTCAGCAGAACAATTAACCACCAGATTTATCTCCAGGCTCTAACCAGCAGCCACAACTCATATGAGCAGCCACTGTTCTGTGTCCCCTCGAGACTCGTCGGGACGGTGACATTTAGATTGATGTGAGATAGAGATGTTATCTGTCGGTGGAGACATAGAGAGCGTGTGCTGGGCAACACTCAACTGGCACAACAACGTTCGGTGGCAGCCATTTGGTTTCCTCAAAACCAACGTGAAACAGGAAGCTGTACATGTTATCATCAGAAAGCATCTTCACACTAATGAGCTGATGGTTTAAGCTCGTGAGCACATGCATGATGACATATAATAACCTAACCTATAATGAACCCTGAGACATTTGAAAGGTGAACGAGAGAAAAACAAACGAGGAGAAAGAAAGGTTTATTAACAGAAACATCTAGTGAGAGAGGTCATATACATAGACTGTAAGAAGAAGTGGACGTAGTCAACGTGACGTCATCCATTGGTCCGTGGACTGCCGTTTTGAAGCTTCGAATTCGGCATTTTGGCCGTCGCCATCTTGTTTTTTGCAACCAGAAGTGACAAGAAGGTGGAGCTATGTTCAACCGAATGCTGAATAAGACGTTTTTTGGCGACCAAATAAGTTGTTATTAACTTTCATGAAGTGAGAACGCACTATGAAAGGGTTAAAGTTGTAAGACGAAAACACGGACAACTCCAAGATCGGACAACGCTGTGGTAGCGACCTGTCAATCACGAGGTAGCCCCGCCCTAAAGCATCCCCTGCTTTAGGGCGGGGCAAATGTATTGATTTAACAGGAAATAAAGTGCTTCACACAATGTGACTACAGAACATTACAGCAGCTGCTTTAACCTCCACATGTTGCCACTAGAACACAGTTGTTGCAGCTTATTGTCTTGTAAACATTGTAAATGTGTTTACAGGGCAAACATCAAAGTCTCATGTACAGCGGTAGCAACAGGGAAATGTTTACAAGTTTCCAAAACCTTCCTGTGTTGTCTGAGAGAGTCTGACCTAAAAACCCTCTCTGCTATAAAAAGAAAAACAGTTTTCCTGCGCACAATAAAACATATTACCCTCCACCGTTCCCTTCTTTTTCATGTCTGGTTTCCTATTCCAGATCACGTAAAGGCTGACTGATGAATCACTCTCTCCCATGTGTGA
>CAKAKR010066677.1:12811-45039 GCA_916700685.1 Adelosebastes latens
GTCCATGCATTTATCTTCAGCCGACTTGACTACTGTAACGGCGTCTTTACTGGTCTTCCTAAAAAATCGATCAGACAGCTGCAGCTGATTCAGAACGCTGCTGCTAGAGTCCTCACTAAGACCAAGAAAGTGGATCATATCAGTCCAGTTCTGAGGTCTCTACACTGGCTCCCTGTCTCTCAGAGAATTGATTTCAAAATACTGCTGCTGGTTTACAAAGCACTAAATGGTTTAGGGCCAAAATATATTTCTGATCTTCTGCTGTGTTATGAACCATCCAGACCTCTCAGGTCATCTGGATCAGGTCTGCTTAGTGTCCCCAGAATCAGAACTAAACATGCAGAAGCAGCGTTCAGTTTTTAAGCACCAAATATTTGGAACAAGCTCCCAGAAACCTGCAGGACCACTACAACTCTGAGTTCTTTTAAAACAAAGCTTAAAACTTTCCTGTTTTCTGCTGCCTTTAATTAGAGCTTTTACTCTTTTGTGTTATATTCTATTTTAGCTTCTATCCTATCTTTTATTTTTAGCTTGTTTTTATTTTCTAATCTTTAATGTTTTAATGTTTTTATAACTGTTTTAATTACGTCTTAATGTTCTTTTGCACTTTGTCGCAATGTTCTTGAATGTTTATGTAAAGCACTTTGAATTGCCCTGTTGCCTTGCCTTGCCTTGCCTTGCCTTGCCTTGCCTTGCCTTGCTTTTATTTTTTTACATTTCTTATGGTAAACGCCTGTTTATTAGCAAATGTTAGCATGCTAACCTTGGGGGCTGCGATCGAATAGTAAAAAAAATGACGTCCCATGCATAGACTCTATATAAGAAGTGGACGTAGTCATCGTGACGTCACCCATTGGTTTGTGGACTGCCGTTTTAAAGCCTCACAATCGACATTTTGGCCGTCGCCATCTTGATTTTTTGCAACCAGAAGTGACACGAGAAGATGGAGCTAAGTACAACGCTGAATAAGACATTCTTAGCTGACTAAAATGTTACAATTAACTTTGAAGAACTGAAAACACACTGTGAAAGGGTTAAAGTTGTAAGACGAAAACATGACAACGCCGTGGTAGCGACCTGTCAATCACGAGGTAGCCCCGCCCTAAAGCATCCCCTGCTTTATGGTCTATCTGACTCTAAATGGGACCATAATTTACTAAATGAACATCATGCTGTATTGAAGAAGACTTGAAACTAGAGATTGAGACTTTTCATACCCGCAGGTTTCCGCCTGGTAATATATATCACCTTTGTAAATACTGGAACAATAATACACCTATCAATTGCTTTCTGGGCTGGAAAGTGAGATCTGAAAGTCCGATATTGGGCGCATACTGTAGAGGTAATCATTACAAAACTAGTATTGATTTAACAGGAAATAAACTGCTTCACACAATGTGACTACAGAACATTACAGCAGCTGCTTTAACCTCCACATGTTGCCACTAGAACACAGTTGTTGCAGCTTATTGTCTCTTAAACATTGTAAATGTGTAATGTTTACAAGGCAAACATCAAAGTCTCATGTACAGCGGTAGCAACAGGGAAATGTTTACAAGTTTCCAAAACCTTCCTGTGTTGTCTGAGAGAGTCTGACCTAAAAACCCTCTCTGCTATAAAAAGAAAAACAGTTTTCCTGCGCACAATAAAACATATTACCCTCCACCGTTCCCTTCTTTTTCATGTCTGGTTTCCTATTCCAGATCACGTAAAGGCTGACTGATGAATCACTCTCTCCCATGTGTGAGGGATCTGTCTTGTTTTGGTCACATGATCCACATCTCCCTCCTGTACATCGCCTCCATCTCTGTAGTCTGTAGTCTGTAGTCTGTAGTCTGTAGTAGACGCTTTCCTGCTTCCCATGAAGAAATGTCTCTTAAAATCTCCACTACAACCATCAAGTTCACTATATGCTCATATTGTACTTCAAACAGCACAGATGAAAATAGACCCGTGCATGTTTCTAAACTAGGTCACCCTCAGAAACCCATAATAATAATAATAATAATTATAATAATAATAATAATAATAATAATAATAACCCAACCTAATTACCAAATGACTTCACAGATGGTTTAAGAGTGCACGCCACCTCTCCACACCCACATTTACTTAAATACTACAACAACAAAGCAAGAGCCCAATCTAGTCGTCCATCTCCTCCGACGCTCTGGAAACAATCTGAACGAGCTCATCCCCTGCAGAGCTCCCAGCGCCTCGCTCTCTCTAAGAAGATTGACTGCTGATAGGACAGCGGTGTTTTGGGGGTGTTGCTATAGAAACGCAGTGTTTGCTTGGCCACATGCACCTAGACATAAACCTGTCCTTTTACATCTTTACAATCATGTGAATCTGGAGATTCTCCTAACATACACCGATCAGCCGTAACATTCAGACCACTGACAGGTGACCGTGGTTACCATGGCACCTGGCAGTGGGGGGGATATATTAGACAGCAAGGGAACATTATGAACTTTGAACTTTGTGTTGGAAGCAGAAAAAATGGGCCAGCGTAAGGATGTGAGCGACTTTGACAAGGGCCAAACTGTGCTGGCTAGACGACCGGGTCAGAGCATCTCCAGAACTGCAGCTCTTTTGGGATGTTCCCAGTCTGCAGCGGTCAGGACCTACCAAGAGTGGTCCAAGGAAGGAGACGGGGTCAGACCCGAGGTTCATTGATGCACGTGGTGTAGTTCGTTTATAGCCTAACGTTAGCTTTTCACTTCTGGCGACTGCATTCACACTTCAAAAATCATAACAGTGGTCATCCCTGGAGCACTCTATGGGCCGTCTGTGTCTACCTTCATCCTTTGGAAAGTTTTGAGGACAAGTTATTTTTATTTGCTGCTTCACATTTGATAGAGTAACATTACAGTTATGTGACACCCATCTGTTGTCACGCTGAACGTGTGATCTGGTGGTGAGAGGTCAGTTTGCAGTGAGTAAAGGTGCAGTCCGTCTATGTTGGTGAGGCTGTTCAGCAGCAGAGGGAGTAGTTGTCGTTGTAGTTGTAAAAGTTCTATCAGAGGGGCGGTCAAGACCTGCCAGATGCCATCTCATCTAAAACTTTATCCCCTTTCCTCCTTGTATCCTGCCCTTCCTTCCTTTCCTCCCTCCCTCCCTGATCCCCGTTTCCCTCCTCTCCTCCTCCTCCTCCTCTCTAACCCAGGAACACCGAAGGGTCAGTGGGAGATAATCCCTTTGTAATACGTCCCGCCGCCACCCTGACGTCTCAGACTTCACAACCTGCCGTGTCACGACCGCCGTCTGAAGCTGAGGAGACGTAACGCAGCCCGACGTTGAACCCTTCACTCCTGATGATGACGTGTAACGAGGCCTCACTGAGCCAAAATGGCCGCCCATGAGAGGAAGAAGCTGAGAGAAAAATACTAGTCGATCAGGAAACTAGTCTTTGGATCTGAAATGGATCCTAACTGGTATAAAACCAGTAGGTTCCTGTTTTATCTCAGAGAGTGAACACTAGAGATTTACAAGTCTCACCTCTTCTCAAAGCAAGTCCAAGTCAAGTAACGTCTTAAGCCCTTAAGGACAAGTCCAAGTCAAGTCTTACGTCTTGTCAAAACAAGTCTCACACAAATCCAAGACAAGTCTCAAGTCTTGTCAAAGCAAGTCTCAAGTCGTCAACTGCAAGTCCAAGTCAAGTCTCAAGTCCTCAAGAGCAAGTCTAAGTTAAGGTTAAAGACTTGTCAAAACAAGTCTTGAGTCAAGTCTCAGGTCTTCAAACACATGTCCAAGACAAGTCTCCAGTCTTGCCAAAGGAAATCTGAAGTAAATTGAGAGTCCAAGTTAAGTCTCAAGTCCTTATGGGCCAGTCAAGTCTAACATCTTCAAGGGCAAGTCCAAGACAAGTCTAAAGACTTGACAAAGCAAGTCTCAAGTCTTTAACTTCAAGTCCAAGTCAAGTCTCAAGAGCAAGTCTAAGTTAAGGTTAAAGAATTGTCAAAACAAGTCTCAGGTCTTCAACCACATGTCCAAGACAAGTCTCAAGTCAAATCTAAAGTCAGACGAGACCAGTCCAAGTCACGTCTCCAGTCTTGATGCCGTTTTATTTATCACTGTTTGGATTTTACCAAGTCAACAATTGACACTTGAATGTTTTTGCTCTTTAGTCTCAAGTCTTTAAGGAGTCAATTAAGTCTTCAAGTCTACAAGACAAGTCTCAAGTGTTCATTTTTGTGACTTGAGTCTCAGTTAAAAACACTTCCAACCTCGATACGTTCAACTCACATAGATGCTAAAAACACAAAGACTCTGGATCAAACACGTTCCCACGTGACTTGATGTTTTTAGTTTTTCAGTTTGTCACGTCATACTGTACATGCATTAAATCAGACACGTGAGAACAATCGCATACCTTCATATAGTATGATAGTTAACCCCCTGAACCCTCACACACACACACACACACACACACACACACACAGGGCTGAATATATATACACAGGCTCCATACATGTCTAAATACATATACAGTGCATCAGTATGGCCTGATGTGTTATGACTTGGGGGCAGTAATGATATACCTGCAGGAGTCAGGAGATAACTTTAATGATACGCTGAGCTTCATCTCCTCTGAACTTCAAACTCTCACTGTGTGTGTGTGTGTGTGTGTGTGTGTGTGTGTGTGTGTGTGTGTATGTGCACATGTTGATGGTTGTATCACCGCTGTAGCATCACACACGAGGCTCACTGTATCACTGGGTTGTGTTGAATACAAACAGACCGTCATCATCATCACACACACACACTGACCTCTGAGTCACACAACCTCCGTCATGGTTTTCATCCTCTATACCTGCTCAGATATGTTCATGTTTTGGAGTTAGCGTCCTCGTGAAGGGCCACGTGTTTTAGCTCGTTAACTACACATCATGTACACTTTACCTTTTTCTGACCATTTTTGAATGAATGCTGTATTGTTCATGTGTTTTTTCTACAAGTCCAGGCTGTGATTGGTTGAATCATTTCTGTACAGTGTTAAAATCAGTCCTGATTGTGTAATCCATCAGAATGAACAGTACGTTTGTGGTCCACTTTTGTCACATTGTTGTTGCGTGCTAATGCTGTTTAAGGAGAGACACACAAGTTTTCTAAAATGTTATGTTTAAATATTCAAAGGAGGCATCATCTAATGCTAACTTTTGGTGAATTTATGAGAAACCTACCAGCCCATTGTAATTCCCAGGGCATCAAATAGCGCTGCTTTGTCACGGCCGTTGACGTTTGATACTGCCGCACAAGGCACCCTTTCCATTAACTATAATGTAAACCCATTCGCTGCAACATTAAACGTTCAGAGAAAGTGCTGGAGTGACGTAGTTTAAAGAGAGAAAGAGACACACAGTGCAGGCGGGAGGGGAGGTGGATGGGTCCAACAAACACAGGGCTTTCATCCAGGAGACCGCTGTTCGTGTTCAATGTGTTACATTTCACTTTCACGTTACAATCGGCTGTTTGTCCGTGTCCCGTTTTCACAACGTTCAGAGTCATTTTCACTCTACAAACCTAGTAGTTTTAATCCCAACTATATTGTTTTTTCCTAAACTTAACTAAGTGATTTTGTTGCCTGAACCTAAGCAAGTGCTTTTGTTTAATTCACAACATTAAGCACGTGTTTACTGCGACCGAAAAATTACGCAGAGGGGTCATTAAACATGTGTTCAGTGCGACGGAAAAAGTGACGCCGAGGGGTCTGACAAAGTGTCAGTATGAGATGAGTTGGGATGAGAACGTGGTGAACCTATAGATGCAAATAGACAAAGTGTGGTAAAATAAACAGCTAAATGTGTATTTTGGATGTTTTCTATCCTCTAGTCTGAAAGCAGAAATGTTATGGAAGCAAAAGAGCCCAAAATCTTCAAAATTGACCAGAATTGATCTGTAGTTTCCTGCCTTAAGTGTGGTTTCTTTGTAAAGTCTGCACTGTGTTCCCTTATAATACCATACGTTTGACTTAACTTATACTTTAACTGCAGACTGGATGTTCACTGAGATGGTTTTCACAACTCAAGCACGTTTCAAGAGCATGTTAATTGATTTTCAGGGTTGCTGTCTTATTCTACCATCCCTGTCAGTATTATTGATTATTATCATTTCAGTCTCTGTTTTTCACTTAAAAGGGACTATTTGTAACTTTCAGAAATGTCTTGTTAACAGCGACACCTGTGGCCGTTAAGTCAACGAAAGTCAGCGTCCTGTTGCTCACGCTTGTGCTCGCTCTACATAGACATGAACGAGCATCGCTCAAAACAGTGAGGCGACACACGTCAGCTAAAACCACAATATCACTCTATATTTCAGCTGCTTGGCAGTAATGTTAGCGGACCAGACGAAGGTCTCTCCATGAATCACTGCTGATCCTAGTGTTGGCTTTTCCTGCTTCAGCAAAAGCAGGTCTGTGCCGGGGCTGAAGCAGGAAGAGAAACGTTATCGTCTCCCGACTGCGCCCGCAGGGAGACACCGGCACCCGGTCGGAGACGATAACGTTTCTCTCTGCGGAGCTCCGTCACTTCACAAGACACGGGAAACCTCTGTTGGTCTGGAGGAGCTGCAGCAGTTATTTCTGCACAAACGTCCACTGTACATTCACTAGATATTCTCAGAGCTAAACTAACTCTTCTGCAGTGTGGAGTGAGCGCGCATGCTCGTCTAGAGGTGGAGCGAGAGAGCAAGAACGCGCGCGGTGTGTGAGTGAAGGCAGGCAGAGGAGCAGAGACTCCAGCCTCACGCGAGCGCGCATGTGTCCCGACCCGGTAGATTTATACATGTAAAAGTTACAAACAGTCCCTTTAATACACTAAAGCTGTCATAATCTGCCCTGCTCCTTGTTCTTCCTTCATATCATTCATGTTTCCTGTTTTATTGAGTTACTCACCTCTCCTCCTCCTCCTCCTCCTCCTCCTCCTCCTCTGGGTGTTTTCCCGCCCTGATTAGCTCCACCTGTCCCTCGTTAGTCAGCTCTCAGCAGACCTCCTGCTCACCTGTTCTCACTCCTCCAATCAGACACTCACTGCCAACATGTTCCTCCTGTCTGTTAGAGTTACACTCAATGTTCATTCCAATGTTCACAAACATCATTCACACACTAAGTTTCCATTTAATGACCACAATGCCCCTAAAATATGATTATTTAGATTTCTGTTTCAGGTGTGATGTTAACAGTGGGGACTTCCAGTAAATTTGGAAAGGAATAAATCACACTAAAAACATATAATGACACCTGCAAGCCACTACTGCTGCTTCTACCGTTTATCTATTTGTTCAACCTTTATTCATACGAGGCAGGTTGGCTTCATGCATTCTCCTTTACAGCAATATAAATTATAACGCTGGATATTCAAGTTTTATGAGACATTACCTACTGTAGGCTGCACCAAAATCACATTTTATTGGATTAATTTTCTCAATTAAAAAAAATAAATGTGGAAAAATAATATTAAATTAATTGAAACTTGCTGCTATTAATATTAACATACATGCACATACTGTACATAACCATCCAGTCAGTATTTATGTCTTTGCACTACTTTTCTGTATTGTTTACAACTTTCAGAACACCTTGATCTGTATATAAACATTTTATTTTATTATTTTATTGTTGGTCATTGGTGCTTTTATATATATTTATATAATATTTATATATATATACACTTCTTTTTTCACTGCTTGTGTACATAACAGCTCTGTCCTTGTTCCTATCTGTTAAGTACAATGAGAGAAATGCATAACACCAAAATTCCTTGTATGTATTTGGCAAATAAAAACTGATTTGTTTGTCTTTAATTGTTCTTGTTCATTCTTGTAGTTTTGTTTAGTCTTTACTCTTATACTAGTTGTATATTCCTCTTATTTTTATTTTATTTATTCTTGTTTTTTTTTTTACTTCTCTATTCATATGTACTTAATACCTGAATTTCCCCTCTATGGATTAATAAAGTCTTATCTTATCTTATCTTATCTTATCTTATCTTATCTTAAGTAAAGTAGAAGGGAAGAATATGCTGTAACATCTAGTATACATCTGTACATCTGCTATAGGCTGCAGAATTATTTAGAAATTTCTGCAAAACTAATTAGTAAATGACGTAATTTAACATTTGTAAGTCCAAATCCATATATTTTTACAGTCTGTTTATTAATAACGATGCTTTCCGTTTCAGGTGGATGGAGCTCCTGTACAGCAGCAGCCTCTCAGCCTCTCAGCCAGGTTTCTGAACAAAGAGCCGAACACAAAAAGCAGCATTCCTCCGAGTCTGTCCGGTCTGTGGGCCGCCTCACGTGATGCCACCTGACTTCCTACTGTACACGCCGACTCACTCTTACACCTCTGTAATCCCATAAACCCACATTTTATAACGAGTGTGAGCACCTAACACATCCGGACATCGACAGCAAGTTTATCACAGCGGGGAGAGAAAAAGAGACAGTAAAATGTCATGATGCTGTTAAAACACTCCAACCTTGACCCTTCTTAACTTCTTCTTCTTGATCGTCTGTATACTGTATGTCAATAAAATGAAAAGTAAGTCAGGTAGCGAGGTGTCTAGCTGAAGAGAAGGTGGAGTAAATCAGGTCAGATGACCTCATGCTGTCAGATAAATATGTGCTTTTTTCATAAGTTGATAAATATTTACATCAGAGGTAGAAAGCGTGCAACCTGGAGATGTTCCAGTCATAAATAACTCATAAATGCGGTAATAAAACAGAACCACACGGATAGCCAGGATCGCTCGCTTCAGATTGACAAATGCAATAAAGTTGGCCGTCCGCCCGGCTGGTGTGAGAGCAGTAAAAAGAGCCAGAAGTGATCATAAACAGGCCTCTTCTTCTCTTCAGCAGCTGAACTCAATTCAGCGTCTCTCCTCAGCTCACGCTCGCCAGAAAACGTGCCTCCGACTCCGTCAGGTGTTGACTGCTAACAGCGAACAGCTTCAGCAGGGATCACATGACTACTACAACTAGTGATGATTTATAACACCTGCTGAGTTTTCTATAGGCACACTTTTGTAGACTGTCAACAGCTTCACATGAAGAGACACTCCTCTGTTTGTGTCCAAAACACTGCTTTTACACCGTCTGCCTCTTATGGTAACACCCCGAGGACAAAATGACAAAGTGAGAACGCCTTAAAGTCATCAGCGTACCATTACAGGCTGTTCTCATACACCGTCCGTACCGACGAAAAGTAAAGCACTGTAGTTTGTATATATCCCACAAAGTCAATTAGTATGTAATCCACGTAATTGTGAACCAGGAAGTATAAAGAGCGTCAAACGCCACGTAGAGAGGAGGTCGGGGTGGATGGGGGGGTCAAAAAACACTTTCGGAGAGCGGTGTTTGAGTCTTGTGTGAAACCAGAACGTTGATTTATTTGTCACGTAACTTCCGTACTTATTGGTGTCTTCAAATGGGGTGGTGTTTACCGTGTTTACCGTGTTTACCGTGTTTACCGTGTTTACGAGTTGGGCCCATATGAACGCCTCCTCATTTCATATTCACAACCTTGGAAGCGGAAAGTTTCTCAAATTTCCGAGTTCACAACTTGTGACGTGTTTTTTCATGTTGACGGAAATGGCAGAAGTTATGGAAGTTATTTTTTCGGTGCATAATAAGTTAATATATATTTTAATTTTAGTATATTGTTTTTCTTCATAATTTTATAATATGTCTGAGGAAAAATATTGCTATCTGTGGCTTCTAGACGCCGACAGTAATGTTAATATTGCCGTTGCTTAGCAGCAGTGTTCTCACGACTTAACCACTTGAACGCCAAACATATCGTGTACAAGACTTCCCATGTTGTAAACACAAGCTCCCGAGTTTCATTTCAAAGCAGCATAAGTTACGCCACTGCGTAGTTATTCTAACCCAAACTATGATCTTTTCCTAAACCTAACCAAGTAGTTTCCTGCAAAGACAGAAGTTTATTTTGAAAGGACTGTATGCATGTAATGAGCAGAAATTGACGCGTGTTGCTGGACATTTGTAGGAAAACGCACGAAAAATAAGGATTAACTTTTTGTAAGATATCATATGAACCGTTGCAGCATATTTGTCCACCATGTTGATAAGAGTATAAAATACTTGACAAATCTCCCGTTAAGGTACATTTTGAACAGATAAAAAAATGTGCAATTAATCACGATTAAACATTTTAATCGATTGACAGCCCTAATAAGGTTGTGTTTGAGAACGATGTCCTTGGTTTGCTTTACATTTCAGATTCGAGGTTCAACTGCATCAAATCTGAATTTGAATGAACTTTCTCCACCACAGAAGAAGATGTGGATTTATCGTAAACCTCATGCAGCATTAGAAGGTGTCACTGTGAACACATGCAGTATCTCCTGTCTAATAAAAGCACAGACCTGTTGCCAGACTTCGTCCCGGTGCTGCTGCTGCTGCTGCTGCTGAGGCGGTCTGAGCATCTGGCAGCCCGGCTCAACTCAGCTCAACTCAGACCCTCCTCGAACAAGCTCAGCTCTTTGCAATCACATACAAATCTCTTTTGGTCTGCCGGCTTTCACGGAGGCACAGAGAAGTGATTGTAATAACGGCTGAACTTATCCGTCTAAATACCACCGACATTATGTGGACTTGTGGAGATTTGTATCAGCATAAAAAAACACACACACGGTTATGAAACAAAGCTTAAGCACATGTTTTCTTTTCTTTCCCAACCTGTGGTCCACAGTGGACTGAGTTGTCCTCATGCAGAACACACAGTTCACTGCAATGAACATCAATTCATCATCAATTGTATCATGCATATATTTGCCATATTGTGATATCATAATATTTATTTCAACCACATCCTCCAGCCTTACATATAATCTACATACTTATCATTGCATGGCCTTACATCATAGTGAGCAAAATATAGATTTATTCATTAATTTTCTGTGACTGAGTCAGAAATAAAAGGTATTTCACTCCTGGTTTGGTGATTTTTTTCCACTCAGAAATGCAACAAGTGTGTGCAACAAGTGGGAAAACACATAGTATTCCTGTGATATTCCCTAATATTCACTAACATAACACCAGATATTTGATTATAATTTGAATTTCTGATCGTCTACCCTCCTCAGCCCTCTCTAAATGTTCTCAGAAGAGCAAAAGAAGACTTACTTTGACAGTGTAAAGCTCCACACAGCTCCCAGCTCTGCTCCTGGCCACTCGCTCGTCCTCCATCCCGACTAACATCTCCATGTCCGAGAACCTGTGCCTTCCTGCTGGCATTGTGCAGGACTCTGTCTGTCTGTGTGTGTGTGTTAGTCAGATAGATGTCGGTGCTGACATCAACTCAGTCTGATGCTCTTGATTTGCTCTTTAATCTCAGAGTATATCCTGCTCTTCTGGTCTTCCCTTCAGGTCTCAGGGTTCAGAGACCCTCCTTCACGCCTTCACACCAGCAGCAGCTATGTGGATCCATCGTAGAGGAAGCAACAGGCAGAGAGAGGTTCATTCACCCGTTTAACTGTCCATCAACAAGCTGGACGTCCTCCCAGTCCCTCTGCTCCTGTCTGCCTGTCTGACTGACTGGCTGCCAAGGTGTTTGGTCCTGTCCAGTAGGTCATCCCCCATCCCCCTCCTCCCCAGTCCCTCCATGCCCGGACAAGCCCGTCTGGTCCCATTGGCTAGTCAGGTGGAAGGGGGCAAACAGGAGGAGGGGCTGAGGCCAAAGGGAGGAGGACGAGGACGAGGAGGAGGAGGTGGTGTTTATGACAGCGTCCTCCAAACTGTCACAGACTGAGGGGGGAATGAGGAGGGAGGTGATCAGTTTACTCCTCTGTGATGGGTGATGGGAAGAAAAACAGTTTGTAGGAACATTTCGCTGCTTAAAAATAGTTTTTTATCCCCTCACAATTTCTTGTTTCTCTCCCAAATAGGGATGATTTTCATCACCTCCTCCTCCTCCTCCTCCTCCTCCCTACTGTCCCGAGGTTGAGGGGTCAACAAGAGAGGCGGGAGAGACAGCAACAGAGGATCACCGTAAGCCTCTTCCTGGACCCCGACACCAAACAGAAACCTTAAAGCAGCAGTGGGTAGAAATGGAGAAAATATGATTAAAACAAGATTATTTTTTTCACTATATCGTGACAGTAGTGCATGAGACAGGTAACCTGACAAAAATCATGTCCCTCTGTGTCCTCCGGTGTCCTCCGGTGCTCCTAATGGCATCTGCAAGATTTCACAGACGGGAGGAAAACAAGCAGTCAGAGCTGATCTGGAGTCTGCCGTCTCCCAAACTCCGACCAAACGGTCAAACTAGGCCACGCTGATCAAATATGAATCAATATTCTGTTACGTTAATGCCTATTTCTCTCCTCAAATGTTTTCAGAATCATCTTGTAGTGCACGGTTTAGCTGGAAAATGAGAAAGTCCAGCCGGAGCACAGCCAATAGGAACGCTCGCTCTCTCTCTCTCTGAAATGACCTGTGATTGGTCAAAGTCTCCCGTCACAGGCTAGAGGTTCTAAACCCTGAAAACAGAAGTCTAGTTTTCTCTCAGAACACTTGATGCTGAAAGGTTATTATGGAGATTTTTGGGCAATGATGCCAAAAACGTTCTGCCTACTGAAGCTTTAAAAGATGTGGAACTGGAGTGTGTGTCGGTGTCACCCGGTGCTGATACGGTACCACCCCGCCGTTGTTCCCCTCCTCCACCCAACGCTGCCCCGGCAGCCTTTGCTATTCAAATGCACTGAGCTGATGTGAGAACAGGAGGCATTGTGTCGAGCCCCTGTGTGGAGGGGGACACACACACACACACACACACACACACACACAGGTCTGAATAGGAAGAGGTTGTTTGTATGTTTATATGCATCCACTGTGTTCCTTCATCTTCCTCTTCTCTCTCTTCCTGTCGCTCTGTCTGGTTACTACTGAATGACACGACGGATGCATAAATATATTTATTTTACACACATATACAAATGGTAAATGTGTGTTTTGCTGTTCTGTCATTGTGGTGAACAAACTGAGTTTAAGACATTGTCAGAGTCAAGGAACGACATTTTGTTCAGTTCTCATTTCTTCAATGGGCTGTTTATGACACAATCAGATCTCATGGGAAGGCGTAGAAATAGCACAACCTTTCTGTGTCATGATTTTAGGCTTTTCGTGTGTCATTTATCGTGACATTGTTACCATGAAATGGTCGCGCCACAAAAAATTAGGTTTAGGAAAAACATCGTGGTTGGGCTTAAAATAAGTACGTAAACTAAGTAACATAAGTACAGAAACAACGTAACATAAGTACAGAAACAACGTAACATAAGTACAGAAACATGTCACAAACGTCACCAATATAATCTCAACAATACTTTGGGACCAGGACACCGGTCTCCTGGTTCAAAGTCCTGTGTTTGTTGATCATTGTAATTTTGTCAGACGTTGACGCTATACAGTATAGGCTACGCTTTATTTACGCTGTAATCCACCAAACCGAATAGAAGAAGTAGAGGTTATGAACCGGAAACAAAACAATCAACATCTACGAGAGGAAAACGAAGAGAAGTCCTCAGTCATTTCTTTCAATTTCAATAATCATTTAAAGGGACTATTTGTAACTTTCAGAAATGCTTGTTAACAGCGACACCTGTGGCCGTTAAGTCAACGTAAGTCAGCCTCAGGCTCGCGCTCGCTCTAAATAGACATGAACGAGCATCGCTCAACACAGTGAGGTGACACACGTCAGCTAAAAGCACAATATCACTCTATATTTCAGCTGCTTGGCAGTAATGTTAGCTGACCAGACGAAGGTCTCTCCATGAACATGATTTACATCTGATCCTAGTGTTGGCCTAGTTATCGTCTCCCGACTGCGCCCGCAGGGAGACACCAGCACCTGGTTGGAGACGGTAACGTTTCTTGCTGCGGAGCCCCGCCACTTCACAAGACACGGGAAACCTCTGTTGGTCTGGAGGAGCTGCAGCAGTTATTTCTAACGAAACGTCCACTGTACATTCACTAGATATTCTCAGAGCTAAACTAACTCTTCTGCAGTGTGGAGTGAGCGCGCGTTGAGTGAAGGCAAGCAGGCAGAGGAGCAGAGACTCCAGCCACACGCGAGCGAGCATATGCGAGCGAGTGCGCATGGGATCCCGACCCGGTACATTTATACGCTTAGAAAGTTACAAACAGTCCCTTTAAATGTGGGGATAAAGGCACTCATTTTTCACACACACGAAAAGTGTCAGAAATGATTGTGTGAAGAATGAGAGATGATATTTTGAGAGTTAAATTGTATTCCTGCGTATTTATTTACCTCCACACACCAAACCAAATGCAACAGGAAATGGATTCACATGAATGTTGGGTTGACGGTTTCGTAAATTGATATAAATTGTTGGACGCAGGCGTTTGAAGGTTTTAGCTTAAAACACAAGGAACATTACGGCATGATTAAGAGAACAAATCTAATATCATGTTAACATGTTAGAATATCTCTGATTTGGTTTCATGAGACATCTGTCTCTGAGTCCATCGTGTTCACCGTATGACTGACATGGACTATTGAGCCGGCGTCATGCCTTTGCAAAGCAGTCTGTGAATGTCAGAGCAGGATCACCATCACCATTCAGCCGTGGTTAGTTAAATACTGAGGTTTGGGTGCATGGAAACCAAAACACAAGGAGGCACCAAGATAACCTGTCCACCTCCTCCTGGAAGCTGAGGACACGAGATACAGTTGAAAGGATTATAGCCTTCCGTCTGAGACTGTTTTAATGGCTTCAGTCACGTCTGAAGGGGAAAGAAAGAGAGAGAGACGGGATAAACAACATGACGAACCATAGGAGGCGTAGAATAACAGGAGCAGGTGAGGGATTATCAGGCTTCGGTTACAGTCTCGTCCTTCAATCAACAGGCTCACTCACTTTGCTGATCCTCACAGCAAAAAAAACCCTGAAGTGTTTTAAATTCTCTGAGGTCTGAATGCAACTCACGTGATGACAGTTGATGGTCACTACAGGAGGAAGTCTCTTTTGATTGGCTGAAAAGTCAGGACAATAGCTATTGTTGAAACAGCTTCCTGAGCAGCCATCAAACTCTTGACACAACATATAATACAATAGAGCACGCACGCACGCACGCACGCACGCACGCACGCACTGGGGCGGTTCGCAGCAGAGTGTGAAGCGGTCGGGATGAGAGTCAGCAAGTCTGAGGCCGTGGGTCTCTGCTGGAAAACGGTGGATTGCGCCCTCCAGGTGGGGAGTGAGTCTTTGCCCCAAGCGAGGGAGTTCAAGTATCTCGGAGTCTTGATCATGAGTGAGGGTAAAATGGAGCGGGAGATGGACGGGTGGTTCGGTGCGGCGTCTGCAGTTATGCGGGCGCTGAACCGGACCGTTGTGGTGAAGAGGGAGCTGAGCCGGAAGGCAAAGCTCTCGATTTACCGGTCCATCTACGTTCCAACCCTCACCTCTGGTCACGAGCTTTGGGTAGTGAACGAAAGAATGAGATCGTGGATACAAGTGGCCGAAATGAGTTTCCACCGTAGGGCGTCTGGGCTCAGCCTTAGAGATAGGGTGAGGAGCTCGGACATCCGGAGGGAGCTCGGAGTAGAGATCGTCGAAAGGGGCCAGCTGAGGTGGTTCGGGTATCTGATCAGGATGCCTCCTGGACGCCTCCCTTTGGAGGTTTTCTGAGGACGTCCAACTGGTAAGGACGGGGTAGACCCAGAACACGTTGCTGGGAAGAGGGACGTCTAGAATAACCTGATAAACCTGTTAAACCAGTTAAACCTGCTAAACCTGTTAAACCTGCTAAACCTGCTGCCCCCGCGACCCGGCCGTAAGCGTAAAAGAAAATGGATGGATGGATAATACAATAGAGAGACAGTCAGGTTTAGTTCAGGTGTTGTCATGATGGTGTGATGAGCTTTCTGCACTTTATCTGTGTAGCACAGGAGTTATTACACATTCATGATCTGGATGTCTGTGAGATTTGTTGCAGACATTCACGGTTCAAAACTGCCTTCTTAATTAGGTTTAGGTTTAGGCAACAAAACTACTTGTTATAGGTTTAGGCAAAGATCATGCTTTGAGTTTAACCCATTAAGACCTGAGTCGTTTTTGAAAACCTCCTAAAACCTGAGGATTTCTGAAAAACTTGACAGAATTATCAACGTTTACAGAAACCTTTATTTCTCAGCCTCTGTAGCAGAAAATGATGACATCATCTAAAACACATGCACATCGCATACGGTCTTTATGGTAGAAACGCACAAGCGTTGCAACCGGTCTTAAAGGTATAAACACACAAATGCAGCATCCGGTCTTAATGGGTTAAATCAGTATGTTACAGTCAGGGTTTCTGTGGCTGGACCCAAATGCAGACGCTGGACAACAGGTAGGTGAAAAGATGAGTATTTTATTACAGGAGATTTTGATTATGCCGGCGTTGACGGTGGTGTTGAGGTGGGAGGGGGATTCTGGGGATGAGAGCGGACTGGATGAGCTCAAGTGGCTGGAAGGTTTTTCCTGGAAGGTGGAGAGCAGCAGTTAGTTGAGGCGAGCAGGCAGACAAACAAGCAAACAAATAAACAGGAAAAAAAACATACAAACCATGTAGTGAATACGTTATTGATCCGGCGTTGACTGTCCGTTGGAGGAGGGTTCATGAAGTGAAGAGGAGCTGCTTCATTGGTGGGCAGGTGTGCTGATTTATAGGAGACTAGCAGGAGCGTTGATTGCAGATTATGTCCAGGTGAGTGGTGAGAAAGAAGTCGTAACTTTACAAGAAAAAAAGTAATTTCCTCTTCCACTAAAGAGTCCGTTCCTCCAGCAGCTCCGTGTGGTTCTTTCTTCAGAATAAATTCAGTTTCTTGCACAATCTTGTCCAGGTCCTGATACTGATGATAATGTGCTGCTGATGAGCCAAAAGATGAAGTATTTGGTTGTTTGTGAAACCTAAACTAAAGTAGAACTTCACAAGATGCTCCACGTTCCTCATTTTCACACTATTTACCCTCTAAAATAACACGTACAATTACTACTTTTTAATATTATGACTTTATTCTCATAATATTACAACTTTTTTTCTCGTAATATTATGACTTTATTCTTGAAATCTCAGATTTATTTTTTTTCCTCAATGTGGCCCTAATACTCCGTACTCGTACGATCTCACCTCAAAACAAGGAAATCGAATCATTTCTTGAAAACTTCAGGTTTCTCTTTAAATATTCAGACGATATTTCTCAACACATCTTTGCCTAACATCCTCCCAAAGATGAAGTGTAACGTTACAAACACACCGAATTATGATCTCTGACATACGAGGCAGGTTTTTTAATTCAAATTTTCTTAATGAATTATTGGATGAAGCCCACAGGCTGCGAGATGTTAATTTTTTCACAAGCGAAAGGCATTTCACACCAAGATTATGGTGAAAATATGATAGTAGATTTGTATATTAGAAGAAATACTTTATGCCGTTCCATTAATCCTGTGCTGACCCTGTGAACGAAGTGCAAACTGCAGGAATCAGGCATTAAGATGAGATGAGATAAGATATTTTGACAGCATGTGAAGGCTTGTTTGGACTCTTCCTCTCATACCTCCTCTGGACTCTCTGCCTCCGTGTGTTTAGGTTCTCCTCGTGCTCCAGTTTCAGCAGTTTATAGAAGCGACGTGTATGTATACGGAAGGATTATACGCTCGCTCGCTGGCGTCATGCTGGAAGAACGACGTATCTGTAAAAACCTGCAGACATTTACTGTGAAATATAAATATCTATCTGTTGTCCCATAAATGACATGAAAATAATCTTTAAAAAATCAATCAGATGCACATGTACACTGTGTACCCACTAAGCATGAGAGGGACACTTGAGGGATCATACATATTTATACCCACAATGCATTTGAAGGCCCGGAGATGTGCTGGTGATGAAAACGTCCATTCAGATACAGGAGCTGGTTTATCCAATCAAAGCAGCCAACTGCTGCACAAAAGGAGACAATCAACCCGACAACCTTTGGTCTGGCTCTGGATTTGACTAATTGGATCGAGGCTCACTCAAGCTTTCATAATGCTGAACAGACAGGACGGCTTATTGGCGTCCGCTTTGCACGATGGTCAGCCTTAATGCCAGCCTTCTGATGAATCGCATGTTTTTTATTGACGTTTGTGACGTGTTTTCCGTAGTTGTGTTACGTTGTTTCTGTACGTATTTTACTAAGTTTACATACTTATCTTAAGCCCAACCATGTTTTCCCTTACCCTAACTAAGCGATGTAGCAATGTAAACCCACCCGCGGCGTCATTCGACGGTCGGAGAAAGTGACGTAGTCTTAATAGCGCGAGAGTCCGTTCAGGGAGGTGGACGGATCAAACAAACACAAGACTTTCAACCAGGAGACCGCTGTTCATGTCCTGTGAAAACTGAAGTTTATTTTGAAAGGACACTACGCATGCAACAAGCATATATTGACACGCCGTCCCTGGTTCGTCCAAAAGTACCGCAAGAGGGGCGTCGGTGCCGTGTGTCGGTCTTTGATGCCGAGGGGCGCTGACCAAGCGGCGGTATTTGACGAGATGGGAGTGAGAATGTGTTGAAATGGTGGTTTTTTTGCCACAGTTAGGTTTAGGTAACAGTTAGGTTTAGGTAACTGCGGCCGTTACCGTAATTTTGTTGCTCAAATTTAACCGTGACCGTTTCACAATAACGATGTGGCGTTAAATGACACCTAAAATGCGTTACCATGACACGAAGAATGTCCCTCAAATGTCGTGCTATTTCAGCCCGTTCACAAGGAAAAGGCGTATAAATGCCACGATAATGAGCAAGGCGTGCAATAAGTACACCTTTCTTGATTTCCGCGTGTCATTTGTACGCCATGTATCCTGTACTGACTGCAAAGTAAACGCATCCACGTATAAATGCTACGGTAAGAGTTAGTGACGTAGTAAAAAAAAGGGGGGGGAAACACTTATGGTGGGCGGGTCTGGAGGTGGACGGATCCAACAAACACCGGACGTTTAACCAGGAGACCGCTGTTGACCGGTGTAAGTTACGTTAGTGACGTTCGTCAACATTGACTTTTTTATTGACGTCTGTGACGTGTTTTTCGTAGTTGTTTCCGTACGTGTTTTACTTAGTTTCCGTACATATTTTAAGCTCAATCATGACGTTTTCCCTTACCTTAGCTATGTGGTTTTCTTGCCTAACCCTAACTGCGAGCGTTTGCGTGGCGTACAAATGACACGCTGAAAAGGCTAAAATGCGTACTCATGACACGCGAAATATCCGTGTAATGTCGTGGTATTTATACGTCTTCCCGTGAGACGGGGTTGTTAATAACATATGAAACTTTTGTCTATATTGGTCTAAATCCTGTTAATGTTTTCCTCCTTAAATATAGAATAAAACAAACAGGAGAAAAAGTGTTTATTTTTAAATATTTAGGGACCTTCTGTGTTTTTGTGCCGTATCATTGCATCATGCATGAAACATCAAACCCAACCCAGATGTCCTTTAACCTGTAAATCTGAGACATTAACCAGAAAACTCACATTGGGAATGAGATCACAGATTATTTTTTAAAGTCATGTTTGTTGTAAATGACCCAAATATACGTTAAATTTAATGATTCTGATAGAGCAAACGACGTCAGCAGCTCTTCATCTGGTAAAATCATTAACACTTTGGAAGAGACTTATCAGAGAAATCAATCTTTAGATAGTATCTGTCTGTCTGTACCGGTGTGTGGGCTGCTGTAAATCCAGCTCACTTCACATATTTCCACTTCTTATAATTTAAAATTATTCAGCGGTAAAATTGAATGTGAGGTCAGCGGACAAAAAGCATCCCTCCCTGCAGAGTCAGAGAGAAATTTATGATTTACAGTTCTCATTAGAGAGGACATAAAATATCACAGATGGGTAAACACTCCTAGTGGAGGAGACAGAGGAGGATGAAGAGGGTGAGAAGACGTGAAGAGGAGGAGCGAGGGAGATGAAGAGGGTGTGAGGAGAGGAGTGAAAGAGGAGGGATCGCCGTCCTGAGGCTTCACGCCAGATTGTCCAATCACTCACTTCGCAGAGCCGGGAGCTCACTAACTAACTTTAAAGTGGTGAAGACATCAGCTGTCAGTAAGCCCTCGTCTTCATCACACATACACACACACACTGAGGACCAGTAAAGATCCATCATGTGGAGATCTTCTCCTTATAAGAGCATTCTGCTTGATGATAAGGACGAGCCAAGACGGTGATTTGTCCAGATTTAATAAGAGACGGTGGTGATGTTGATCAATCCGCTCACATTTTTCCTGGAAAGTTACGCTTGAATTATTTGCGCTAACAAGAACAAGATGTATTTAATATGGACTCAGTGCAACAATAACATTCATAGTGTTCCCCTTACGAAAAAGTCAGTTTAAAAGTGATACAGGTTTGGGGGTTTAGTTAAAGGTATAGCTCAGTTTTTTTAAAGTGAGGTTTCTCCCTTCAAAGCCACCAGACTCCTTTAACAAAAACAGTATAGACAAGTTTCTCTTTCTGCTCAGTTCCCCGTCGGAAAATATTCTAAATCTTATAAACACGCATAAAAGAAGTCATAAAAATGCTGTTTTGCACAAGCTGAAGGTAACGGGAGACAGGTGACATCACAATAAGCTCTTTGAGCCTTGACGTGTTTAAACACATCTACGCCTAATTATTATTATTTAGTCAGAGACAAACGGTCCCCAGCAGCAGGAGGATCTGTTCTGTGGGGGGGGGAAGAAAGGAAGAGCAGATGATCATTGTTCGGTGCCGGGAAGAGCGTTGATTGTAGAGAGATTAGAGCCGAGCTGTAACAAATGTGTCACAGACAAAAGGTTAAATGTGAGTCATACAGCAGATAAGGGAGGACAGCGGCACAGAGAGGGATGCAGACGGGTAATCGATTGTGTGTGTGCATGCAGGAGGAAGGGAGGGAGGAGGTGAGGACAGCTTTTCATGTTGCTGACGACAGACCACATTCACTCTGTAGAGGAGATGAGGAGGAGAGATTCTCCTTTTTTACCCACTTAATGCTTCAGTTTTAGGCCTCAAATCCTTCTGCAGCATGATGCTTATTACTCCTGTTCCTCCTGAGTTTATATCGCAGAGCTGGAGGTGGAATAAGGGCCGGGTTATACTAGAGAAGAAGTGGTTTGAACATTGTCCGACCATGTCAGAAATCAGAAGTGCTTATATCTGACCTGAACAGCTAGTCTGGAAGGTAGTTAGGAAGAGTTAGAAATAGAAGTTCAAACCCCGGCTCCTTCCTCACCTCGTCCCAGCTGGCCAATCACGCTGTATAGTGGGAGTAAATGTTGGATTGTCGGATTCATAAAGTTACAGAAATGTCCCCCTTAATCCGACGTCGGGAAGGTCGTGGTGAGGTTACCGAAGCTGTTCGACCATCCGACAAGCTCCTCTGAGTCTGACGTAGCACTCCGGCCCCTTAAACCAGCTGCAGGGCTGATTAGTGATGTTGAGAAAGAGTAAACCCAGAGAGAGAAAGAGGGCTTGTTCTGGAGGAGTCATACGGTCTGCAGACCCTGACCTCACACTGCACCTACATACAGTAGATGTTCATTCATTCATCTGGGGAGTGAATCTCTGTTAGCTTGTATACTGTAGATAACAAGATCTCAGCAACAACAGCTGTCACTGGTCATGTTGAAAACAAACACAGCTCTTATTCTAATGATTTTTAGATGTTTCTGCTGGAGTGCTAAAATCAAATTTGTGATATCAAGTATGAACTCTTATAGAGTCTTACATACACTCACCGGCCACTTTATTAGGCACACCTGTTCAATTGCTCGTTAACACAAATAGCTAATCAGCCAATCACATGGCAGCAACTCAATGCATTACGTCATCTAGAGGTGGTGAAGACGACTTGCTGAAGTTCAAACCGAGCATCAGAATGGGGAAGAAAGGGGATTTAAGTGACTTTGAAAGTGGCATGGTTGTTGGTGCCAGACGGGCTGGTCTGAGTATTAAACTGCTGATCTACTGGGATTTTCACGCACAACCATCTCTAGGGTTTACAGAGAATGGTCCCAACAAGAGAACATATCCAGTGAGCGGCAGTTGTGTGGACGGAAATGCCTTGTTGATGTCAGAGGTCAGAGGAGAATGGGCAGAGTGGTTGGAGATGATAGAAAGGCAACAGTAACTCAAATAACCACTCGTTACAACCAAGGTATGCAGAATACCATCTCTGAACGCACAACACGTCCAACCTTGAAGCAGATGGGCTACAGCAGCAGAAGACCACCCGGTACTAGCAAGGTGTACCTAATAAAGTGGCCGGTGAGTGAAGATGACCAACCTGATCTCATGGGAAGGCGTATAAAGGTGTTAGAATGACATGCGCAATGTCCTTAAAATGTCGTGCTAACACATTTTAGGCTTTCTGCATGTCATTTTTACCCCATGTCGTTACCGGGAAACAGTCGCGATTATGTTTAGGCAACAAAACCACTCATACTGCCAGATCCTACACACTGGACCTTTAAAACAAGAACGTAAATGAAGTAAAATACGTACAGAAACACTGTAACATAAGTACGGAATACACATCACAAATGTCACTAAAGTAACACTTTGGGAAATGACACGCCAAAAGCAAGAACGGCGTTGTTATCGCACGCAAAATACTTACGAATTGCTGTGTCATTCATATGGCATTAGGTGAGACTGGGCAGAGATGACCCTGAGAGCAACTAGGAGAATGTTCTGAGTATATGGGAACATTTTCTGTTTCATAACTGAGAAAACTACAAGAGAATAAAGCTCATTTTTGGTATAAAAAAAGAAAGCAACAAAATCAGTCTCCCATTCATTGTTTATGGAGCAGCTTGAACTTTCCTAGGTCGTGGAAATAACATATTGGAACTCTTCATTTAGGTGTTGTTTCCCCTTTAAACCGTAACTTTTACCGTTAGTTAAATGTTAAATGAAAGTGATTGTTGACTGCCAAACAAAATAAAAAGATGTTTGTTGTATTTCTAGTTGAGGGATAGAATCTTTAAGGCTTAAGGTGGTGTAGTGGCTGGCAGCAGAATATCTTTTCATTGTGTGGTGAGGATTTGTTTGGCTGACCTCTCTGTGCACCAGACCTGCAGAGCTCAGGGTGGCCGAGCAGCAACAGGAGAGAAAAACAACGGGCACTGCATGAAAACATGCAAATATTCAAAGACAAAGGAAGACAAAGAGAGAATGTTGCACCAACGTCAAGGTGGTTTTACTTTTACTGAACAATTAAGTCACATTTGCATGCGCGTACTACAGAAAGACATGACGGTTACCGTGGTGACGCAGTGTGATCAACAATGCATCAGAGAAATCATTCAAACATCATTCTTCTTCAGATCATGATATCCAATCAATTTATGCACAGATGAAGAAGATAAAGGACTGCTACATAACCTCACACAATGGTTCGTTTGATATCTTATGAAAGAGTTAGTCCTCATTGTTCCGTGCATTCTTCTACAAATGTCGGAAGTTACGTGACAAATAAATCAACGTTGACTTCTGGTTTCACACGAGACACCGACAGCGGTCTCATGGCTGAAAGTCTGGTGTTATTTTCACCCACTGATCCACCCGACCTCCTCCCTACGGGTCATGGCTAGAAGGTAGCACGCAAATTACAAAACTCTCGTGAGATGGTTAAGGTTAGGCATCGACCTTGAATGGTTAAGGTTAGGATAGGTCGTCGGTCAGCGAGTCTCGTGAAAACTGAATTTACCTTCTAGACACGACCCTCCCTCTGCAGCATTTGTCACTCTTTACACTTTCTGGTTCACAATTACAGTAAGTGGATTAAATATGCATTGATTTCGTGGAATTTATACAAATAGTGCATTACTTTTCGGTGTGTGAGAACAGCCTGAGGGCTGACGTTGTCGTCTTGCTACAGGGCCATGAATCAGTCCAAAAGTACGTCGACTCAGACGTTATTTTTGCCAGATCAACGTGAAAGCTCCTGTTGGATGTGAGGTGAACTCCTGGCTGACCCCGAGCTCTTTAGTGGAGGATAGAGATGGTCAGACAAGCAGGAATCAAGGCTCCCCATGCAGGTAAACATTCCTCAGTTGTGATTGGACCGATGAGTGTGTTATGTGAGTGTGAGGGACGGAGGGAGGGGGTCGCAGGAGTCAAGAGGGCATTCATTCATTCAGGCTGTCAGTCGGAGGGACATGTGTCCCTCAAGGGGCTTTCAGTGTGATCATATCAGAAGTTGATGTAGGTGAACGTAGAGCTACAGATGTAACAGAAACAAACACTGCAGACTGCTTTCACTCTCATTCACACACTGTAAGGTGTTTTACTGCTTTATCTTCATCGGTCCTGTGAAATAGAGGTTAAATAGAATTAGTACAGTCAACAAACACAAAGAGTATAATATCTAACAACTGGAATAGCTGGCTTAAAGGGACTGTTTGTAACTTCTTACATGTATAAATCACCCAGGTCGCTCGCATATGCGCGTTTGCACGCTGTTCAGACTCAGACTCCAACACAAACTACACAGAAGCACCAAAAACACAAAGTTGTATATCTAGTGAAGCCCGTCTGTTAAACAGTGTTGGCCGCGGTTTGAGGACCGGGGGAGACCGTAGCTTTGGTCACCAGGACCGGAGTCTCTGCTCCTCTGCTCCTCTGCCTGCCTTCCTGCCTTCACTCAGCTCGCTCCACCTCATGTGCATGCTTGCACACTTCACACTGCAGAAGACTTCGTAGCTCTGAGAATATCTAGTGAATGTACAGTGGACGTTTGTGCAGAAATAACTGCTGCAGCTCCTCCAGACCAACAGAGGTTTCCCGTGTCTTGTGAAGTGACGGGGCTCCACAGAGAGAAACGTTATCGTCTCCGACCAAAACTCCGGCGTCTCCCCTGTTCCCTCCGGCCGCGGTCGGGAGGCTGAGGCAGGAAAAGCCAACACTAGGATCAGCATTGATTCATGGAGAGACCTTCGTCTGGTCAGCTAACATTACTGCCAAGCAGCTGAAATATAGAGTGATATTGTGGTTTTAGCTGACGTGTGTCTCCTCACTGTGTTGAGCGATGCCCGTTCATGTCTATGTAGAGCGAGCACAAGCGCGAGCAACAGGACGCTGACTTTAGTTGACTTAACGGCCACAGGTGTTGCTGTTAACAAGCATTTCTGATTCTTACAAACAGTCCCTTTAAAGATGATTCATAAATAATGATGTACTTACAACAAGTAAAACAAACAAGTACTTCCTGTAGTACTTCACAGAGTTAACAGAGCCAGACCTGAGCCAACACCACAGGTGATGTGTCTGAAGAATGTGTGTCTCATGCCAGTCACCATTATCACAGATCTCTCCACAAACACAGATAATCCTTTTTCTCCCCGAGGCGGCGGAGCGCTGCTGCTGCTGCTGCTGCTGCTGCTGCTGCTGACCTCAGCAGCTCAGCAGAGCAGCAGAGCAGCTGGTGGTCGGTCGGTGTCGCGATGCTGCAGCTGAGGGAAGCTTCCACCTGGAGCTCCTTACAGGTGTCTTTATGAACGAACACAGGTACAATAATAACAGACACGTATTACCAGACTGACTCCTGTTGCATTTTCACACACAGGTGGCTTTAACTCACGTGCAGGACGAATTGTGACAGAGACGCACACCACATCCTCTCCGTCTCTCTCTGTATCCTGATGTCTAAAGAAGGACAAACACTTTTTACAAATCATCCGCTGAACATCAAGGTTCACAGTTAATAATACACTGTATATCGTCTATTTATTATTTGAATGTTTATTAACATTTGTCTGGTAGACGGTGCTCACATTGTTATAGTGAATTAGATGTGCTCGTCCTCTGTCATCACTGCTTCCACTATACAACACATACTGTATATTTACAGTTGGACCAGTACGAACATGAGAAATGACTCAATGTTTAGTGAATAATTTGATATCCTTCAGAGTTTATTCATCCAGCGTGTTGCCTCGTGTCCCTCCCGAGCTGTGAAATTAAAGTTTCATCTGACAGAAAATAGACAGATAATGTTTTCATGGTTCTGTTTACTGGAATTGACTTTGGTAAATATACAGTATTGTGCTCCGAACGCAGGGATAATATAACCCCTAAATATCTGCCCATCCACGTGACCGACGCGCCACCCGTGACGGTGTTGATACGGCGCTGATTGAAGCAGAAAGCAGCGATCTGGTTTCACAAATACCACACATGTCTTATCAGCACGTGATGGGATTCCTGAAAACTGGGAAGTCAGAGTTGATCTTGGAGGTGAGAGAGATTATACTCTGTACGGTATTATCTGGTAAAGCTGAGACTAATCTGACACTCACATCTTTACTCGAGAGAGACAGCGAGGAGGAGAGGTTCTCCTCACGAATAGTGGTGTTGACATACCTACAAGAAACACACGTCCATGCATAAAAGAATAATGATAAAAAAATAAGATAAAGAGTTGAATTTATTCTTCCTCAGGAGAGCTTTAAAATAAGAGAGAGCAGTCAGAGGTGAGATATGAAGTTTGGGACGGATGATGAAGGGATGCAACGTCGTCCTCTACCTGTGCTTCTTACACTGATGGAATGTAACCAAGTACTTTTACTCAAGTACTGTATTTAAGTACAAACTGGAGACGACACATCTCAACAAACATTGACAAACCATGTATCTTAATGAAGCAGAGTTCATGACGTGAAGAGGAGCTGCTTGATTGGTGGGCAGGTGAGCTGATTGCAGATTATGTCCAGGTGAGTAAAACCAAACCACACCAAGTACACGTTACTCACACTAAACGGAAGACAAATAATAAAAACACACTCTCACCAGGCAGGCAGCTGTCACGGAGGAGGGACTTCACTACAGTTATCTGACAGCTTTAGCTACTTTACAAATTAAGCTGATAAAATATGATGCTTTATGACAAATTAAAGGCAGGGTTGACGATGTTCTCCAGTAAACACTATTTGTTATATTGGTTGAAATGGTCTTTACACCCCGACAGTGATCCATTACTGATGAGCTCTGAAAAAGGACCTGAAAAGAGCCGTCATCTGTAGCTGCTGTAATCCTGTAAAAACGTCTACCAATCACTGCCTCGCGGTCCGCTTGGAAAGAACCAATCAGATGCCTCCCTGCCTCCCTGCTCGTACTCTACCCTTGGCGTGCACCAGCCTGAACTCAAAGCGCGTCGCCGCCACCGCCGCACGTTTCCTGGAGAATGGAAGAGAAAAGTCAGCCCTGCAGTAGCACTGCCGCGGTTACTTGTCATGAGGTAGCGTTGTTGAGTTGAGGTCCTCTCTCCGCTCTGTGTCTGTGAAGTAGTTACGATGCGGCGGTGCTCGTGCATGTGTGTGTGGGAGTGGGGGGGTTTAGACGGAGCTCCTGAGGCGATGCTACTTTCAAATTATGCTCGCTTTCCAACATCGTCGGCCCTATCTCTAAGGAAACCAGGTCATGACCAAGGTGTGGTTTTGAAATGTGAAGATGTGGTTGATTCCAAGATGAGATTGAAACCTTCAAAAAATGGTCTTGAGACGGATCTCAAGTACTACAACACTGCTTTTACAAGTACTGACGCTACAGTAGTCCAGTCCAGTCCAGTTCAAATCTGACTGCACATTAGTGCTCTGAAAGTAATTCAATCAGGAGAGACTCGTATGAATTGAATGGTGATTTATTACAAAGTGCACGAATTATGAATAGTAACATTCTTTGGCGATTTAGACCCGATGTGAAATAATGAAGGGGAAGTGATGCTGTAGTAGGATTTAGGATTATTCCCCCGGGTCTAGACACTGGTGATGGTGGTAGTGAAGATTGATGCAGATCCGATGAATGAAGTGGAGCAGGATTACTCTGATGTGATGAATCTGGAGGTGATGGGGTGGTGGAGGGTCGCATCCGTTTGTGCTGAATACTGACACTGCAAACAGCATAGAGGAGAACAGTTTTTAAACTTTTGACAGCAGCAATGTGATTGGTTTAGGGAGATATGGCAAGATCTGATTGGTCACTGAAAAGAGAGACGCCCATAATCAGCTGACATAGTAATAGCCCATGAGAGAGAGACCCAGAATGAATGAGAATGAATGAGATTGCACCCCTAGTCTCCCTGACTGAATTTACGCATAAGCTTCATTTCTTTATTTCTGCATGGGAAAGCAAACTTCTGAAGCTGGATGCAAAACATGCCTTTCAGTCCCAAAGAACTCTCTTATCCCTCAGAAATAAAGAACAACTTCCAGAGATCCAGTGTGAGTTGAAATTTGAATTTCAAGTCCTGAACTCTACCAACATCCCATAGAAGAAATCTTTCATTTTTAAATAACCTCTACATACAGGACTCTCTAGCTTTTATTGCGTTAAGCTTCTGTTGCACCTTCCTCCTCCTCCTGCTGTCAGAACTGATCAGAAACATCCAGTAAAACGTTGAGTTTATAGGAAGAAGAGTTTTTTTATGCTGTGGGACTCTTAGTGAGGATATGATAGAAGACAGATGCAGGCTAAAGGCTCCAGGCTCCAGGCTGTAATAGTTGATTTATGCCAGACCATTTTCTTGACACGCTTCTTCTCACTCTGAAACTCAACGTTTTATTGCTCTTCGGTCGCAGAATGAAACAAAGTGGAAACGTGAGAGGAAATGAAAAGAGAAAGTCTTTCCATGGTGAGACTCAGAAAACGTGACCGTCGTTCTGTTGTTTACTACGAGACCGCTACAGCTGATTAGAATCAGTTAGAAACATGCAGAGAGACAACAGTGCAGGGTAGTAACACAATACTTAGTTACTCAGTAATGTGACTACTGTCTTCAGCTTGTTTTATTAAACACAGAACGGGGAGAGAGAGCAGGGTGACAGAGTAAGATATAGTATATCTCTGATAAGTACATAAAAGTATACTCTCTTATTTTAAGTTTAAAATAAGTATACTAAAAGCACACTTGAATAAACTTCTATTTGGTAAGGTTCAAGGTACAAGGTGTACACAGGACACACCAAAAGCAAGAATGGCGTTCTCATTGAACGCAAAATGACCAACAAATTGCCGTGTCATTCATACGTCATTGGGTGAGACCAGGCTGGGTGAGCGATTAGTAAAGTCATGTAATAACTTTTTAAATGAGTAATTACTGTAATGGAGTTGTATAACAAAACCAGGCTGTGATTGAGGGTAACACCCATTCTCTCTCCTCCCACCTTTGGGTGCTCTACTTTTCAACATGTGTCCCTGGAGTTTCTCCTCTTGTTGGATGTTTTTTATGGTGATAAAAAGTTCCTTGACACAAGACATAATCCACTAATGTTTAACTTCATATCTCTCAGTTATATTAAAGCCACGCTGTATTTTATGGACGTGATAGTTTTATTATAGATCTCCAGTGTTACAGAGTGTTCCTGACCTCATTCTGAGAGCAGCAGATTCATAGCTTTTGGCCACCAGGCGCTGCAGAGCTGACACATGATGGAGAGTCTCATTAATGTAATTTACTACGACCGTCATCACCCCGCGAGTTCACTCTGGTTCGGCCTGTGTGAGCTTTAGCTCCAGCTCTCTGGTTCGCTGCCAGCGGAGCATTATAGAGATCCAGGTTGGGACAGTTAGCTCACGGTGCTAATGAGGCCCATTTCTCTGCAACGGAGACAAGCTAAATATTGACTTTCATAACACGCTGAGCTAACAGATAAATGCTCCGGGTGCTCAGCTACTGAGGATCAGCCAGAGACCAGGACCAGAGGCTGGTCTCAGGTACTGAGGATCAGCCAGAGACCAGGACCAGAGGCTGGTCTCAGCTACTGAGGATCAGCCAGAGACCAGGACCAGAGGCTGGTCTCAGCTACTGAGGATCAGCCAGAGACCAGGACCAGAGGCTGGTCTCAGCTACTGAGGACCAGAGGCTGGCCGGTCTGAGGCTAACTGTTAGTCTGGAGGTCAGAGAGGCAGCGTTAGGACTGAGAAGTCTACAGTTTGAATCCAGGAACAGTTGAAATATAGGTGAGAAACAAAGAAAACATGCCGAGGTACAACGGATTGAAATGGAAAGTAGTGCTAAAATGCTGGTTTACTTCATCGGCAGACAGAAAATAAACATTTCTGTTATATACCAAACAATTCAGCTCCTTAAATGTGAGGGTTTCCTGCTTGTCTCCGTCCCGTTAAAAGGTTTTGGATTGAAAGCAATTTTATTGACGTCAAATTCAACTCCGGAAAAACCTTTGCAGGAATTTTTGTTTATTTATATAGCACAGTTTAAAGGTGACCCGCGGTTGACCAAAGTGCTTTACACAGTAAAAAGGTGCAAAAGAAGTGCAGAAATTGACAAATGACAACAATGACAAAAACACATATTGACATTTCTAAAACACATGGAAAGCCAGAGACAATCAGGATGGATTTGAAGCATTCAATGGTGGGAGGCTGATCGAACATGTAGAGGGAAGCAGATCCACAACTTGAGTCCGACCACGGAAAAGGCACGGTCACCTTAACGCCTCCAACGACTATCAGGGATGGAAAACATGCAGCTGCAATCAAGAGAAGGAGTAGTAATAGTAATATGGCATGATTTGTTTTAGACTTTGTTAGCAGATGTGTAGCCGCGTTTTGCACCAGCTGAAGGCGTGACGGAGTCGTCTGACTGAATCTGAGATGGAGGATTATTGTCTCGAAATCTCTGTGCTTGACCTCGCTTAAAACTCTACAGTGGTAAAAACACGACTTAACAACTGCATTTATCTGTTTATCAAATTAAAGATTGGGGTCATATACAATGCCAAGATTCTTAGCGTAGGGTTTGACATAACCAGAGAGAGGTCCGAGGTCACCAGCTAGTGTTTATAGTGATCAATTGATAGGAAATGTGTCTTTTCATCATCTGTATACTTTCTGGTAGTTAGGTCTTTATGAAAACGTAGGTCAGATTAATGGTAACTATAGCAGAATATTGTAGAAATGGAGCAGAGATTGTAAACGTTGATGAGTGTTTGTACATAAATCCATGCTGGCCCGCTGTGAGACAGCTCTGGGAGGTGAGACAGGTAGATAGATATCAGACCTTAACTCTGAGCTGAAGGAGAAGAGCGAGACTGAATTAAAACAAAACAACGAAAGAACAAAGAATGTAAAAGATAACAGACCATAATTTCAGAGTAAAGCTCAGTTAATCAGCCGGGAGGAGCCGCCGTTGTTTTTGGCAGCGCTGCAGTAAATCCGCCCTCGACGGCCATTAATAAACAGCTGGTTTATCATCGAGCCGTGTCCAGTAAAGTGTTGAAGCAAATGACTCAGAAAATGTCTCTCACTCCATTTCTTCTTCTTATATTATTATTGTGGGTCAGTGGGTTTATTAAAGACACCAGATATCTGCAGCTGGAGGCACTCCGACCCTGGGGTTGGAAATGATTGGAAAATAATTCTTTTTTTTATAGTAATTCTGGTGTGCATCACTTTCTTTTCTTTTATTTATTACTCTTGTTATTGGAGTTTTCTGAGTGAAACATACAGCTGAACAAAAGGAAGAAGTATTCTCTCAACATGGCGATGGCTGAGCCGGCGGCTCGCAGAGCCGTCCAGAGCGCCAGCCGTCCAGAGCGCCAGCCGTGAGCTCGCCCGGCCCTGGCTCCTACAAAATCACATTCCCATACAACTAAACTGCATTTTCAATTAAAAAAAACATATTTTCTCCTGGATTATTGTCACGGTTTTAAACAGTTTTAAACACATTTTATCTTCCAGGTGTTCAGAAACCACAGAGCAGCCTTGGTTATCCCGTTGATATATTGCTAACGTTAACACGTGTCCACGCTCTTTATGATTAACGGCGAAGAAGGAGAGTCGACCCGATGCAGTGAAAGTGAAGCTGTTGATTAAAGGCTGAGGAAGAGGAGATGGAATCTGATGTATGTACTGACCTCACACTCCCACACCTGGACCTGAGCTCCACCTCAGCAGCAAACAGAGTGCACGTTTGTGTGTAAATATTTGTGGTGATGATGCATATACAGTGTGTGTGTGTGTGTGTGTGTGTGTTAGCGGCCCGAGGACACACACAGGTGCAGCGAGGCGTGAGGTGGATGACTCAGATCTGCTGAATCTCTGACTGTCAGTAACTATCCTCTTCTCTTTCTCTACCTCCGTCCCTCCGTCTCTCTCATCGCTCCGCTCAGCTGAATACGCATAAAGCTCTCACCGCTGACGTCCATCTGATAA